>ML822187.1:0-19126 GCA_009831015.1 Picea engelmannii | reverse complement strand
CCTATGGGGTGTGGCATGAAATGAAGCCCCTGAATCTACTACCCAAGACTCATAAATATTATCTATAGAAAGAATTAAAGAATCTTGTAACACATCCCCTGTTACATTTGCTTGCTGATTTCTCTCCTGCTGTCCATCTCTTTGTTTCTTTGGAGCTCTGTAGTCTTTCTTCAGATGTCCTTTCTTCCCACAATTCCAACACTCTATCTTTCCAAGTCTATATTTGGATCTGCCCTTCCTAGAATTTCCGTGGTTCCCTAAGCCCTTTCCTCTATCCTTTTGGATTCCCCTGTTCTCCATGTTCAACGCATTACCTGATGTCTCACCTGTGCTTTTTTGTCGCATTTCCTCACTAAGGATAACACCAACAACATCATCAAATTTTAAAGTATTTGAACCAGAGACAAAGTTACTTACAGCCATGACCAATTTGTTCCATCTTTCTGGCAATGGGCACAAGATTAGAAGAGCCCTGACCTCATCATCAAAGTCCACTTTTACAGAACTTAGTTGATTAGTAACCGTATTAAATTCATTTAAATGATCTGCAACAGACCCACCTTCTAACATATTCATATTAAATAATCTCTTCATTAGAAATACCTTATTGGATGCCGAGGATTTTTCATACAATTTGGCCAATGCGTCCATCAAACCCTTTGTTGTCTTTTCTTTGGAAATATTGAAAGCCACGGACGCTGCCAGCTCAGTCGTATCGTTCCTAGAGACTTTCTGTCAAGAATCTCCCATTCTTCATCCTTCATGGCCATCATCTTCTTTGCTACTCCACCCAATGGTAGGAATAGATCCTTCTAATATAAATAATCTTCCATCTGCATCTTCCATAACTGGTAGTTTTGGCCGTTAAATTTCTCGACCCTAAACTTTCCATATTCCGACATTGCTCCCACTTGAACCAGGAACCCTCTTTTCCTGCGAGTTACCTTTCGCTTTCATACCAGTTGTTATAAAAACAGGACCATGGAGCAATAAAATAAAACAAATGCGGAAAAAAAACACAAAAGATACACAATACAAGAGAGACACAAATTTACATGGTTTACCCAGTGTGGGCTACGTCCACCAGAGAAATTGCCAGGTCCTTCCTTTATTATTATCTAGCAAATGAAGGGATACAACCTACATCAAAACCCACTGTAACTTCCTCTTCTTTCTCTCACAGTCTCCTCTCTCGAAATACAATATTCACCATCAACCATAGCTGCAATACATTTCCCTCATAAAAGAAGGTTGCCTTCTAGGGAAAAAAACCCTAACATAATCTCTACCGTTAGATCTGCGACCTTATAATGAACGATCCAGATTTACAATGAAATTACAATATACATTTACAAGGGGTGCAATATACATTTCCCCGCGTGGAAGAGTGTACATACTTCTGGGGTGTAAATACTTCATGGGGTATAAACAGAGCTAAAAGTAAAAGACCTCTAAATCAGGAAGATAATCAGGCTCCACAACCAACACTATCCAGTGAAAAGATTTGTGTCTTTTCTTCACCGTATCCATCATTGGTGCACTAATCCCAATAAAATTTTGGATAAATTTCCTATAGAAACTAGATAATCCATGAAAGCTTCGAACCTCAAATATACTTTTTGGCGATGGCCAATTCCTAATTGCATTCACCTTTTCCAGATCCATCTTCAACTCATTTACAGATATAACAAAACCCAAATAAATGAGTTTTGTCCTCATAAATGTCGATTTCTTCACATTTATCAACAATTTCTCACTGCAATCTCGTCATCACTTTAGCTGAATGCTTCAAGTGTTCTATTCATGTCTTGCTGAAAATCAATATATCATCAAGATATACAGTGACGAACTTCCCTATGAAATCCTTTAGGACTTCATTAATCAATCTCATGAAATTACTGGGTGCATTTGTTAAGCCAAATGGCATAACAAGCCATTCATACAACCCCTCATTTGTCTTGAATGCTGTCTTCCATTAATCACCTTCTCTCATACAAATTTGATGATATCCTCTTTTCAAATCAATCTTTGAAAAAAAAATTTCTCCACTCAAGCAATCCATCAAATCATCCATCCTTGGTAATGGAAATCTGTACCTGATGGTAATCTTGTTGATTTCCCTTGAGTCTATACACATTCTCCAGCCTCCATATTTCTTTGGGCTGAGCACTATTGGAACAATGCATGGACTCAATATCTCTCTAATCAATCCTTTGTCAATTAAATCCTGGACTTGTCTCTTGACCTCTTCATTTTCCTGCGGTGTTAACCTTTACGCTACTTTGTGGGGTAAACTGGCTCCAAGTATAAGATCAATGTGATGACTTATACTTTTGATAGGTGGCAACGAACGAGGTAGTTTGTCCACTAATATATCAACGAACTCTTCCAGCAAATTTTGGATTTCCTCTAGTAAATCATCCACTCCTGTACTGGTCAAAAAAATTCTAGGCTTTCTGACCACAATGAATTATGTATCTTCCTTTTTCTTAACCTCCTTAAGAAGTTTCTTCCCACTCATGAAAATTATAGTGTTACTCACTTCTGGTTTCATTTTTTTATCCTTAATCGGCAACAACATGTGAGTTCTCCCATTCTTCTCCAGGGTGTACGTGTTCTTTTTCCCATCATGAATCACATTCCTATCATATTTCCATGGTATACCCAGCAATAGATGACAAACATCCATGGGAATGACATCACACATTATTTCATCCTTATATCCTCCTATTTTAAATTCAACTAAACATTGTTTAGTGACATTTACCTAATGTCCTTTTTGTAGCCACAAAACTCTGTATGGGCTTGGATGTTCAATAGTCTCCAGCTCCATCTTTTCTACTATCTCCGTAGAAATGAGATTATCTGTGCTACCACTATCCACAATGACTTTGCATACCCTGTCTTTTGGTATTGTAAGCAGTCCAAAAAAGTATTTTACTTTGGACTGGGTTCTCTGCCTCTTTCTCTGGCGTTAAGAGAACTTTTCTCATCATCAGTGATCTTCCTCTGCAAGATACCAGATATATAAAATATACAGAACATAAATAAAATGATAGAAATGGCAGAATAACAGTATAATATCCATCATAATCTTCACAATACACAAAAATGATACTCGAAATAGCAATAGAAAAGCACTTAGATTCAGAAAGCAATGTTCACAGGCCTCTTTGAGGGGGCAACCTCCAGTCGATCAATGCTCTATTACAATAATCTCCAAGCTAGGTTTCTCATACCCTCGCCTCTTATTTATGCTAAATATGTCTATTAAGAGAAGCATCTAGAGGAAGATCCTTCTAGAAGCGGAAGCTTCTATTATGTCTTCTTACATCTGCCTTATTCTATTTTATTGAAAGGCCTTATTAATATTGACCTTTATTACATCCGAATATATTGATCTACCTATGTGCGGGTTAGGACCTTACCATGTCCGCCTCCTTAAAAACAACCTTGTCCTCAAGGCTTGAGATGTGGAAAATGCTGCAGAATGGTAGTTGGTTCCCAAGTGGCATCTACTGGAGTCATGTCTTTCCACTGTACTAGCACTTCCTTGATGGTTCTCTGATGCAGGCGACGCTCGTGCTGGTCCAAAACTGCTTCTGGCTGTAGCCAAATGGAGCCTTCTTCAACTAACTCTGGAAGGTTGGTTTGAATTTGGAACCTGGTTCCAATCACCTTCTTCAAGCATGAAACATGAAAAACAAGATGTAGCTTCGACTGACTGGGCAGAGCTAATTGATATGCGACTTGTCCCACACGCTTCAGAACTATGTAAGGGCCATAGAATTTGGGTGCTAGCTTCTGACAATGCTTGGCCTTGAGGGAAGTTTGCTTATATGGTTGCAGTCTCAGAAACACCTAATCCCCTTATGCAAATTGACGTTCAGAGCAACCTTGATCTTCTTGCTGCTTCATTCTATTATGTGCCATGACCAAGTTCTCTTTAAGGGTATGAAGGATTTCCTCTTGAACTGTAAGTGTTTGGTCAATTGCCTGGACCTTCGAGGTACCCAGTAAGTATGAGAGAACTGAAGGTGGATTCTATCCATATACTGCTTCAAAGGGAGTCATGCGAGTGGTTGTATGGTATGTGGTGTTGTACCACCATTCGACGAGGGGTAACCATTGAGCCCACTAGTGTTTCTTTTCAGAGGCAAAGCACCTCAAATATGTTTCCAAACACTTGTTTACAACTTCCGTTTGACCATCCATTTGGGGATGATAAGCTGAGCTGAGATGCAATTGTGTGCCTTGTAGATTAAACAATTCTTGCCAAAAATTGCTTGTGAAAGTTGGGTCTCGATCATAAACAATAGAGTGCGGCATGCCATGCAGCTTGAAGACCTGGTCCATGAAAATTTGAGCCACCGTGGATGCAGTAAATGGGTGGGAAAGAGCGCAAAAATGAGCATACTTGGAGAGGTGATCCACCACCACCATTATGACTGATTTATTCCCTGATTTGGGTAAGCCTGTAATAAAGTCCATAGAGATATCCTTCCAAATAGAAGGAGGAATCTACAATGGTTGGAGGGTGCCCGGAGATTTGACTATTTCTCCCTTGTTGCATTGACACACCTCACATTTAGCGACAAAATTACGGATGTCCAATTTCATACCATCCTAGAAAAAAGAACATTTGACTCGGTCATATGTTTTTGTGAACCCTGAGTGCCCCGCTGTGGTTGTAGCATGAAGCTCAGAAAGCACCGTGGATTTGAGCTTGGATTGTTTACTTAAATACAAGCTACCTTTGTATCGAAGCTCATCCTGGAGCTAGGAGTATCCTAGGGGAGCCAGAGCCTTGTTCTGGAGTTGTTGGATCATATGCGAACTTTTGGGATCTTGAAGCCATTCCTAGTGCACAGCTTGGAGCCAATCCGGTACAATGAAGGAAAGAGAAAAAAGAGATCCTTCGTCTTCATATTTTCGAGATAATGCATCTGCCACGACATTGTCTTTGCCCTTCTTGTAAATGATCTCATAATCAAAGCCAAAGAGCTTAGTCACCCATTTTTGTTGTTCCTGGGAGGAAATGCGTTGTTCCATAAATTACTTGAGGCTTTGATGGTTCGTCTTAATTTGGAATCATTTCCCCAAGAGATACAGATGCCACAACTCAATGACATGCAGAATCGCCAACATTTCCTTTTCATAAATGGGTTTGCCCATATTATTTTCAGACAGTTGCTTGCTAGTGAAGGCCAAATGTCGACCCTCTTGCATAAGGACAACACCAATTCCTTTCCCTGAGGCATCACATTCCAACACAAAAGTCTTTGTGAAGTCGGGAAGGGCCAGAACCAGAGTGGTGCACATGGCTGTATTCAAGGTTTGAAAAGCTTGAGCAGCTACTGGAGTCCAAGTGAAAGAGTTCTTTTTTAGGAGAGTTGTGAGAGGTGCTGCAATCTTTCCATAGTTATTAACGAACTTGCGATAATACCTTGTGAGGCCCAAAATCCACGCAAGCTTTTGAGAGTCTTTGGGTGCGTCCAGTCTTGCATAACTTCAATCTTTCTCAGGTCCACCCTGACGCCATCCTTTCCCACCAGATGACCCAAGTATTCTACTTCAAAGGCACCAAAAGAACATTTGGACTATTTTAGGAAAAGATGGTGCTGAGAGAGTAGGCAGAGAACTTGATCCACATGATTAAGATGGTCTGTCTAGGTTTTTCTATATATGAGGATATCATCAAAGAAAAATAAGACAAAATGATGGAGAAAAGGGTGGACGACATGGTTCATGAGGCTCTGGAAGGTGGAGGGGGCGTTACACAAGCCAAAGGGCATGACCAAAAACTCATAGTGGCCCTCATGAGTGCGAAAGGCTATCTTGGGAATGTAGGCCTCTTTCATGTGTGTCTGGTGATAGCCCGAGCGAAGATCAAGTTTGGTAAAGAATTAGGCACCACTCAATTCATCCAGAAGGTCATTAATGACAGGAATGGGAAATTTGTCTTTGATGGTTAGTTTGTTGAGAGCACGGAAGTCAAGACACATTCTCCAAGAACCTTCTTTCTTCAATACCATGACGACCAGAGAGGAGTAAGGGCTCGTACTAGGACAGATGACTTCGACAGTAAGGAGTTCCTGGACCATTTTTTCAATTTCATTTTTTTGTGCAAAGGGGTGGCGATATGGACGTATATTGGGGGGAAGGCTTCCTGGGAAAAGGGGAATGGAATGATCATGGACACCACAAGAAGGGGGGAGTCCTTGGGGAGTGGAAAATACTGTTTGATGTTTATAAAGGAGAGCTTGGAGGTCTTGTGGCACTGGTGGTGTCTCTGTGGCTTGTATGGCATAGAGTTGGGAAATGACACCCGAATGAACTTTTTTGAGCATTTTTTCCATGCGATGAGAACTGATGATCTTAGGTGAACTAGCAGTGATGCCTTGAAATTTATATTGGTGGCCTCCTTTGTTGAATTGCATGGTTAAGTTTTGAAAATCCATGAGAATGGGACCCAAAGTCCTTAGCCAGTCTATGCCCAACACAATGTCACAACCTCCCATGTCAATAGCAAACATATGGGATTTGAGGTGGTAGTCACCTATTTAGAGACGCACATTTTCATAGTGCCCACCACATTTCACATAACCACCATTGACAATAATGATTTGGAAATTGTTGACAGCATGGATGTAGCAATGGGTTTCTTGGGCAATGCAACAATGAATAAAATTGTGGGTGCTACCACTATCAACCAGAATGATGACCTTCCATTGCTTGATGTAACCGATTAACTTGAGGGTTTGGGGGGAAGAAAATCTAGTGAGAGCATTGAGGGAAATAATCGGTTTCACTTCGGGAGGGTCGGAGGGAGGGATTATGTTAGAGATTTATGGTGACTCGGGCACAGGGAGAGTGTCAACATATTCTCATTGAATGTCCTCAGAGATGGCCATAAAGAGATTTTGTTCCTTACATTTGTGGCCTGAAAAATATTTTTCATCACAATTATAATAGAGGCCTTTGAGTTGGCGTTCAGCCATTTCAGCCCTGGTCAATTTTTGGATTTTTAATGGGGCNGTGGGGTTTACTGGTTTAGGGCGTGGGATAAAGGAAGGCTTACGGTTTTGAGAGGAAACAATTTTTTGTGCTTCTTTGGATTTTTTGGTAGCCTCCACCCAAGTTGTAGGTCGAGCCATGAGGACATGGGCCCTAATATCCTCCTTGAGGCCACTGATAAAACACTCTCGAAAAAAAGCATCAGTCATGCCCTCTGTTCAAAAGGCCAGACGCTCAAATGCATCTATGAAGTCTTCGACTATGCTTGATTGCTTCAATTTTTTCAAACAACCCAAATGGTTGGTGTTAGTGTCAAAGCATTCATAAAACTCAACAACAAATTGGGTCCAAGCAATATATCCTTGACGGGAAGTTTTTCTCCATTGCCACCATTGCCAATGTTCTTGATCTAGATGGAGAACACCATACCATAGTTTGGCCAAGTCATCTGTAATGTTGTAGAGAGAGAAATAATGTTCCATTTGTGTGACCCAAATAGTGGGGTCTGAGCCATCAAATTTGGTTACATCCACCCGCGGAAGGAATATGTCCCTTTGAAAGTGATGGGGTTGAAACGAATAGGAAGAAGTTTCACCTTCAGTCTTTTTATGTGCCTCAGGAAAAGAGTCATCTGTAGGGATTTTGAGTTTGGTGCAGAGTGATGCAAAGACAGATTCAAGATGGGTGGTCAGTTCGTGTTTGACTTCCGCCATTGCGGACTGCACGGCTACATTTACGGAGGCATTGATGGAGGCATCATGGGAGGCAATAGTAGCACTGAGTTGTTGCACTTCTTGTTGGGTCTCAAGTAAACCAACTTGCAAGGTGTAGAAGCGAGACTCTATTTCTTGGCTACGGGTATGGGCCATGATGATGGGTGAACTGGAAAGGGAGCGGGCGGGGTCAAAATTTTTTTGCAGAAAAATGATATGGGTGAATGTGATAAGGGAGAAGAGATGAGTCTAATGGAATAGGTCTCAAATAATGGTGAAAAAATTTCCATACCTTTTTTTTTTTAACAGTTGTGGGGTTAGACTTTGGTTTGAAGAATGTTACAGTGCTAAAATCCCCAAATTCTGAACTAGAGAGTATTTACTTAGCAACGCGAACACATATGCGCGCCAATAGATCTCGCCGGTTTAATTTGTTTATGTTGTTGTTTATGTTCCCCAAGGATTAGGTATTCAAGGGTTCTATATACAAGGGTTTTCCCTATGCTATAGTTCTTTGATATACATGCGGGGTCCAACAGTATTACTCGGCCCAATATCTTAGGGCACTAACTAAGGAGGATAGACCGTACCCTTAGCCGTACCACCCAACTACCCAGGTACTAGAGAGTATCTTCCCGAGTGTTGTTCTCAGTGACACTATAGCAGTCTGGTGGCCGATAGGTTTATCTAAAGAGGGCTTCAGGAAATCTAGGTCGATCCGTACATAGGTGTTGTCTGATGCACTACCACTCGAAGGGGTACCAACAGGGATTACAAGGGTGGCCAACAGATGTGCACTTAAGAACCACTTGTATTTCCTGCGTGTATGAATCCCTCAACCACGGGTTTATGCGGATAACGACAGATCTTTGTGGCTTAAAGACGTTGGAATACGTCTCTACCCTGAAAAAAAATTACCCACAATTTCTTCCAAGGAAAGTGCTCTGATACCACTTGCAATATACTAGATATATAAAATATACAGAACATAAATAAAATGCTAGAAATGGCAGAATAATAGTATAATATCCAACATAATCTTCACAATACACATAAATGATACTCGAAATAGCAATAGAAAAGCACTTAGATTCAGAAAACAATGTTCACAAGCCTCTTCAAGGGGGAAACCTCCAGTCGAGCAATGCTCTGTTACAATAATCTCCAAGCTAGGGTTATCATATCCTCGCCTCTTATTTATACTAAATATGTCTATTAAGAGAAGCATCTAGAGGAAGATCCTTCTAGAAGTGGAAGCTTCTATTAGGTCTTCTTACATCCGCCTTATTCTATTTTATTGAAAGGCCTTATTAATATTGACCTTTATTACATCCGAATACATTGATCTACCTATGTGCGGGTTAGGACCTTAACATCCTCCCTCAGCATCTTCTGTCTCAACATTCTGTCCCTGCTCTTCGACAATGTGAGTTTCACCTCCTTCTTTCTTTCTATCTGGACATTCATAGGATTTGTGTTCATTTTTTCCGCAGGTAAAGCATTTTATTTCTCCACCTCTACCTCTTCCTCTTCCTCTAGTTCGAGGAAGAGTATCTCTATCAGCATAATATCCTCTCTATGAGCTTCCACCTCTCTCAGTTTGAGTTTGAGGTTTCTTCCACTCTTCTTTAGGTTTCTGATTTCTGTCTTGGGAAATTATTTTTCCTCTGGCTTGACTTTTTCCTCAGCCTCTTTGACCTGGCTTTCAGCTCAGCTTCTCTTCATCTTTCAGAGCCATATGATAAGCATATTCCACATTTCTAAGGGTCATCATGCTCATCTCATCTTGAATGTCATATCTTAGACCATTCATGTACCTGACAACTTTTTTATCATTTCTTTCCCGATGACCTGCTCTAATGTTTATCTTGTAGAATTCCTCAGTGTATTCTTTTACTGAACTCAACTTCTGTCTCAAATTTTGCATCCTTCGAAACAAAGTAATTTGATAATCCTTGGGTATGAACTTTGCCTTCATCTTTGCAACCATTCTATCCCAGCTTTTGATTTTCTACTTGCCTTTGCAATGTCTATCAGCCTGCAGTTCATCCCACCATAATGTTGCATGCCCTTTAAGTCTTGTGACCAGGGATGATTTTAGGGGCTAAATTTCACTCATGGGCTAATTTTCCATGGTTTTTCCCAAAATAAGATTGATTATTCTAAAAATGATTCACCCAAATTCTAAAGGATAAAATTATTTTACTTTAAAAATCGCCAAATATTTATACAAACTATATAACATCCTTAGACATTTGAATAATTTTACAAAAATATCACCAAACATTTTATAGTTGGCTTATGAAGGATTAGTAAGATTCGCCAAGGTTTCTACATTTTAAAATAAATTTCCATCCTTAAAATCATCCCTGCCTGTGACAACATGTTTAACCTTCTTGTCTTCCTCAACATCCTCATAGTCAAAGTACTTATCTAGATCTCTGATCCAGTCTAGAATCTCTTCAGCATCCAGGTTTCCTTCATACACTGGAATGTCCATTTTTTCTCTAGCACTTATCCTAGCAACAACCCTAAATAGGCGTTCATCTGTTGCATTTTCGACTGCAACTTCTTCTCCTTCATTTCCAGCTTCATTTTCACTTTCAACCTCATTGATATCCCCAATGTTGACTGTGAGCCTCTGTGTTGTCTCCATGGCATCAATCCTAGCACGTAGTTCACACATTTCCCTTTCCACTGCTGGATCAAGAATTGACATGGGCCTATCTCTTCTTCTCGGCGGCATGGCTGAGAAATATTCTTCTTTCCTATGCTACAAAAAACAAAGAACCTTTTATGTCCTTTGATACCACAACTGAAGCAGACTCCCAACCTGTATGTCGATATCTTCTCATAGGATCGTTCAAATCTCCCTCTCTGAGCTGAAGTGGCTCTGTCAAATTCCTATCAGAACCTTCAACAATTTCGATCCATAGGTCCTTATGTATTGATCCTGTGTGGACAAATACCAGGCACCAACTCAAATCTCCTAGGCCAAAATAACGTCGTGCCTTTTTCTAAATTCAAGACTTTCCCTTTTTTTTTTTCCTTTTCAGGATTTCAAGTTCCATGATTTCGCGAATCCTATTGTCGAAGTTCTTGACCTTTCCACCATTTAAAATTTGAAATGATGATTTTCCCGAAATGCTTGGCCACGTCCTCCTACACATCTATATCACGTTTCGCGACTTCAGGAGTTTCGGAAAAAATAATCCCGACCTCTTATTTTCACAACTGCCGAAATTCCAAGACCTGAAACGTTCAACAAAAGACTGGCTTCTATCAGAACTTTTCACCTTTTCGGGGTTTTGGACTTTGCAATTTTGCGAGTCTTGATGTAAGGCTTCCGTCTCTCTAACCTCCAAAAACCTTGAAACTCTGAAATGATATCTCTAATGGGATCAACGGCTATAAGCCTCCCCTCAATCTAACGACCCATGTGATTTCAGACTTCGGGGTACTGGGAGTCCAAGACTCTCAATCCCCAAACACTGTCCTCTCAGGTTCTCGAACCCCAAAACACCGAATTGTCGAAATGCCACTTCACACTATTTCTCATTTCGCAATTCTGGGGGTTCTCATGTGAAGTGCCTAAACTCTTGTCAACACGAATGCCAAAATCTCGATTCCCAAAATGTCGAAATGCCACTTCAAGAATTTTTCAGGTTTCACAACTCTGGGTTTTTCAATACAAAGGCCCCTGACACCTTGTCATCAAGACTTTCGGTATTCCGAATCCCGATTTTCCAAAATCCTGAAATTCACATCAAGTTCTATCACGAATTGCAACTTCAGGTCTTTCACTCTATTGTGTCCCAATTTCTTGACCCCAGGACCTCCGAAATGCCGAACTCTGAAAATCTGAAATGCTGAAATTTCTTCTCCTCACCTTCACATGCGATAATCTACTTCACGCTTCAGGAGTTCGAGCAACCAAGGGTGTCATCCACACTTCGGACTTACAACTCCAAAAATGCTGAAATGATCTCGACGGTCTAACAGTCACGATCAATGGTCCATATTAGGTCTTGTCTCTCAAAGGATGAATTCCTTCAATCTCTTAGCTTCCCCACAACTCTCCTGGATCCTACGGTCCTTTCTTTTTTGGGGATTCTCCATAGAGAATTTCGACCATCCGATTATTCCCTTAAGAACCTCTATGAAATGAAATAATGTCCCCTCCCCGTGACCTTCCTTCTGCAAAGAAACTTCACTTCGCCTCCCTTTGAATACTTCAAAGGAACTACCCCTTCTGATATTTTCTGATAATTCAAGTCTCAAAAAAGGGCCTCTGCTCACACTCTTTGCGGCAGACTTTCAAATACTTCTGTGTATTTGAACTCTCGACTATGTGCACCTTCTATAATAGTAGTCTCTCTCTCTCTCTTCCCCCTTAGTCAACAATCTTCCAAGGACTCAACTAGCCTGCACACGCCTTGCATGGATCTTGTACTTCACTTGCACTTCTGTTGAAATGAGACAACAGTATCCCTCTTGAACTTTCAGAGATAAACTCTGAACCTTCGTCAACGCACTCCTTGCAGACGCTTCATTGCACTCTGTGCAGGAAATTCTCTCAGGAAGAGAAACAATTGAAACTCATTCTCTTTCTCTCTCAGAATTTAAACATTCAACATGAAAACATACATTCACACACAACATAATAAAAAATGCATGATAGAGAAAGTAAGAAACTGTAAATAGACCATTCAACATGTATACACAAAAAACATCATAATACCATGAATCTGAATCAAATCTTCATATATTAATTCAAGATTTTGTACATGGGTTCTCCTCTACAACTCTCTTCTTCTCTATGCTAATGTTCTTCATTGATCTAATTCTGATTGATTCAATGATACAAAGATGAGGGTGTCTATAGTCATTTTCCCTCCTGATCCTAAAACTGTCTAATCTGGAATTTAAATCTACCTACTTTCATTAACTATGCATAAATGCCTTAACTTTTTATAGATGAGAGCAATCACTCATGATTTGTTTACAATATGTGAGTATGCCTCGTTTTAACCATTACATTTAATGTTTTCAAAAATATCTCAAAATGTGAGAAAATGCACGTTGCACTTTCTAGCTGTCTTTCGCCTCCATGCTCGCTTGACTGCTTACGATGCTTTTGCATCACATGGCCCCCAAGGACAAATATTAGATTCATAAGAGCCAAGACATTATTAAGGCACTTAAAGATAAATTGCATACTGCCCAAAACCAAAAACATATCTATGCATATAGGCGCAAGGTAGAGTTTCTCAGGATGTATCCATATAGACATTCTTATTTAAATAAGAGTGGTGTAGAAAAACTTAAGCCATGGTTGTATGTGCCTTATAAGGTGACTAAGAGAGTTGGTGAAGTGGATTATGATCTAGAGTTTCCAAAAGGGACTAAGATCCATAACGTGTTTCATGTCTCATGTCTCAAAAAGGAATTGGGGCAACACATCACGACTTCAACATAACTGCCTCCATTAGATGAGGAGGGGAAGATAGTACTAGTTCCTGAGGAAGTATTGGAGGTTCAGGAAAAGAATATTCAGAATAGGGTAATCAAGGAATATCTGGTTATATGGAGAGAGTTACTTGCAAAATATGTCACTTGGGAGAGTGAACAAATTTTGCAGCATTTGAATCTGCAATTGCTTGGGGATAGGCAATCTAGGGAAGGGAGGATTGTCACGTCCCCTTCTGAGTGATCATGGGACTTGGACGCAGTAGCCTAAGTGATTCCTGTAGGATATAGTTCTTAAGAAGGGAATTAATTAATTATTTAATGTGCTAAGTGGAAAAGTTCCTAACAAAATGACATTAGGTAATTAAAAAAATAAAAAAGAGAGAAAAAGTGCTTAAAGTGACTTAGGAAGAATATGAAACATCACATAAATTGATTAAAAGGTAAAAGGGTCGCAAAAGAGTCCATGACGAAATAAAATGGAAAAAAAGAGGGTGCCCTCTCTCATTCTAGCATTGAAAATTTCTAATTTCTCATTAAGAGAGCTCATTGCAGCTTTGGAGCTCTTGGGACAGAAGCCCTAGAAGAAATTTTTAGATATTGGCTTCAGTGGTGAGACCATGCACCCTAGTTGGTCATTTGGGGAATATATCATACTGGTTTCTTCAGTTTACTTCAAAAGTGGCATATATTTCTATTTGGTGGTTGAGATTTGTGGTTCATTGGCTAAGATACTCATTGTGGGTCGACTTTATTCATTAATGGTTGCATATTCCTTTGTGGTGGTTGAGTTTGGTTAAGGGAAGGATGAGTTTCCTTCTTGGGTGATTTATAGTTAAGGAAGGGCCATTTCCTTGAAGTTTGTGTGAGTTTATGAACACGAGATATAGAAACACCCATCCTTGATGGATTTCTTGTTGAGGAGGACGAGTCTGTACATTGGGCTAAGTCTATCTATTATTCTGGGTGATTTATGCATATTTGGTGGCAACTTTACTCAAGAAAACATGAGTTTAGAAGAGGAACTTCATTTATGGGCTGTGTTAGCACTATTTTAGGGAGTGATTTGTTGTTCTTTGGAGGCGACAAGCTGTGAGAGAGGGTTGTTGGGTCGAATCTTCCATTTCTAGACTGCAAATCTGTGGATAGATCAAGTGGGCAGTGACATATGAAAAGTAGGTGACCATCTTATTCCATTTTGTAGTTGCATAGGTATTTCATCCCACGATGTTGTTATCCCCTCTATATGTATATTATATGAATTCTGGATGTGTTGGTAGTCAACTCTTCTTATACAGTTCAGATGCCATTTGGTTGTTTGTTGTAGTAATAAAAAAAATTTGTTGGTTTTCTTATTGTTGTAACAACCATGTTCAAAATTAAATTAAAACCCAAAATTATCTCATATCTCGTGTTAATCGTAATCCTGTTGTTCTATGATTTACTGTTATATTGTATCTATATGTGTGTGCCAAAAAAATTACCAAATTTGGTTCAAACTATTTGAGATTTTTTCACATTAACAACATTCATAAACATCATTGTAACCAATTATGTGATGAAGTATTCACACAACCGATTTCGTAAAAAGAAGAAGAATTATCTTTAAAACTTAGGTGAGATCATTACAATAATTTTTGGGACCAACTCAACTTGTGGCTTGATTGTTTGAGAGTTTCCCATCATCCAAATAGATAAAGTTATAATTGTTTTACAGAGAATTTTTTGTTGCTGAGATGGATAGTCTATAAGCCTCACATTTATGGATTAGATGGTATCGAAGAAGAAATTAAAATGTATTCAGTGAGAAATGTATGGTAAGTACCCACAATGATTACAAAATAAGTTTACAAGAGTTGTTTCTATGACTAGAGCGAATTAGAGATTCAAGCATGCCAGGAGAACATTATGAAGGAGAAGAGGAATAATATCCAAGGTTCAGGTTGGATCGATTTGAGAAGAGTCTGGTGACATTGATATCAATGGTGTAACAACATTTGGAGATGAATAAAAGGGAAACACCTCAACAAATGATGGAAATGAACACCCCAAGAAGAAATAAAATAAGCCAAAGATATAATGTAAGACTGAGCTAGAGATGGGTGAGTGAAGCTACAACAAGATGTAGGTACCTTTTCACGTGGAGGCCAAGATGAAAATAAATCCATATTAGGTATAAGTGGTTTCTATTAATTAGGATGAACCAATGGATACGACATATGGAAGTGTACTTCAACATGCATGAAGTAACTGGAAAAAAAAATATTGCTTTTGCTGGATTGAAGCTTGAAGGCCATGCTTTGACATGGTGGGAGAGTGATGCAGTAAGAAGAGAACTAGGAAATGAGCCATCGATGACTAATTAGGAAGTGTTCAGAAACATGATCAAATCACAATTTTATCCAATAGGATATGAGGAACACCAACAAATAGTATGGAATTACTTTAGGCAAAGACAAGGAAAATCAATGCAGAATTTCATGGCAGAGTTCGGGAGGAGAGAAATTTAGATGGGAGTCTCTCTCAAGAGTCCTAACATGTTTGTCAATCATTTGGGGGAATTGCTGCCTCATATTCGTAGTTAATTGATGTTATTTAGACTAAATACAATCGATGAGGCCAATATTCAAGCACAATAGCTTGAGGGAGACAAATAGAAGGAACACACAAATCCTCACAAGCAGGTAGAACCACAAGAGAGATAGAAAAAGAAGAAAAAGAAAAATAAGTGGAACAAGAATAATATTGTTACAAAAACATAAGAAGAACCACCTTCCATCCAACAATGTAAAGTATTTGATCGAAAGGAACACACTAAGGATAATTGTAGGAAATTGCACCATGATAAGTGCCCTAAATATTTTCAGAAAAAAGTAGAAGAAAGCATTAATATAATTGGATGTTGAGGAACGGGTGGATAAAACATCATCCCTAGAGTGGAAGATTAATTGCACTAATCTTCAGAAAGAGGTGGCACTAGTTGGTTTCAATCACAAGGAGGAGAATGCGATGACTTTACTTTTTTTCATTAAAATCTACATGAAGCAAAGAAAGGTGGATGTTTGTTCAACCCAGGTTCAAAATCCAACTTGATATCTATACAACTGGTTGAGAATCTTGGGTTGGAGACTCAAGAACATCTGTATCCATACCCCCTGGGACAGGTAAGGAAATATGTGGAATTTAAAGTAAGAAAACGATGCAAAATTAATTTTTCCATCAATCAAACCTTTGTTGATGAAGTAGTTGCAAATGTGGTTCCTCTAGATATATGTGGAGTCATCTTGGGAAGTTCATAATTGTACATGAGGTATGCCATTTTCAGGAGGAGAGAAAACTAATATAGGTTAGTTAAGGAAGGAAAATATTATGCCATAAATGCACACAAGGACAAAGCTAATCTCTCTTTGATCAATGCTCATTAGGAAATAAGAATCATGGGAAGTATGTAAAGAAGTTTGTTTTGTTTTTTCTGAGAGAAGGAAAGAAAAAAGGATAAAGAAACAAGTTGGAGATGAATTCATCCTTGGAAGGATGTAGTGGTGAGCAACATCAACAACTACAACAACTGATTGAAGCCTACATGGACATGCTCCAAGATCATCAGGGACTAGCACCCAAGAGAGATGTTGAACACAATATCTAGTTAGTGCTCGAGTCACCACTTCCTAACATTCCGGGATGTATGGGAAATCCATCATCAAAGAATATGAAGTAAATAATCAGTTGCAACGATTGTTATAGTAGGGAGTCATCAGACCTAGTACATCACCATGTGGTCCCCCCACCATCATTGTGCCAAATAAAGATGGAAGCTGGAGAATGTGCATTGATTACCATGCTCTGAATAAGATCACCATCAAGAATAGATATCCCTTTTAAAGGATTGATGACTTGTTCGATAAACTACAGCAAGACAAATTATTCACTAAGTTGTATCTCAAATCAGGTCACCACCAAGTGAGGCTCAAAGAAGAAGAAATGTGAAAGACAATGTTCAAAACAAGAAAAGGTTTGTACGAGTGCTTAGTAATGCCTTTTGGATAATGCAATTCACCTACAATGTTTATGATACTAATGAATGATGTGATACATCCCTTCATTTATTTATTTTTAATAATATATTTGGATGACATACTAATATTTAGCAATACTGGGAAAGAGCACCTCTCTCATGTGACACATGTATTAGAGACCTTGAAGAAGAATCAATTGATTTCCAACTGGTGTACATATGATTTTGGAAAGGCTTCTTTGATATATCTTGGAAAAATGATTGGAAGAGGGAAGATGAGGGTTGATCCAGACAATATTTCATCCAACACCCAATGGCCTATTCCCATCAATGTGACATAGGTCAGGAGTTTCATGGGAGAAACTCAATATTTGAGGAAATTAGTTGTAAACTCCTCTACAGTAGAAACACCATTACATGTCGTGATTGCCAAAGGAAATATATTTGATTGGGGTAAGAAATAACATAGAACATTTAAAGACTTGAAAAATAAAATCAGTGATGCTCCAATGTTAGCTATGCCGAATTTGCAGAGACCTTTTCAGCTAGAGACTAATGCTAGTGGATATGCATTAGGGCCAGTGCTCATGCAAGGAGGAAGGCATGTGTGCTACCATTCAAAGTTGTTTCATGGAGAATTTCTTGACTATCCCATGTATGATAAGGATATATTTTCAATTGTACAGGAAGTGAAGAAGTGGAAGAATTACATGTTGTGAAAAGATACTATCATACACAAATATTGTCATTCCCTTCAATATCTACAAAATCATAGCAAGATGCAACAAGTTAGGAATTACAAGTAGTTAGGCTTCTTGAAACACTTTCATTTATTTATTAAGTACAAGAAAGGACTCACGAATAAACTAGCAAACATGCTCTCTCGACCACCACTAAAGAAGATTGAAACAATTGGAATGATAATGCAGCTTGAGACTTTCACTCATGGAATTCTAAGTAAATGCTATGATGGATATGAATACTTTAGAGGAGTCTACAAGTATTTGAAGGAGAGGGTAGTTGTTTTCATGGAAGGAAATGAATACCACCTACAAGATGAGTTGTTGTATAAACCAAAAAAACTATGCATACCTCGATATAGAAGAGTAGATTTGATGAGAGAAGCACACACTTCTAGGGTTGCTGGACATTTTAGTGTAAAAAACACAGTGGTGAATCTACAACAATATATGTATTGGCCAAATATGCGGGAGTAGGTGGAAAAGTTGGTTAGAGGATATTTTATTTGTAGCACTAGCAAGCTAAGAAACTGGACAATTGGTTTGTACATTCCATTGCTAGTACCAAAATAGCCTAGGGAGACAATCTCCATGGATTTTGTTGGAGGTTTACCCATGACTCATAAAGGCCATGATTAATTCTTCATTGTGGTGGACCACTTAAGAAAAATATACGTGCTCATTCGCTATAAGAAGAAAATACTTGGACGAGAAGCAACTAAACTATTTTTCAGCCATGTCAAGGTACATTTCTTCTTACCAATTTCCATCATATCTGATCAGGAGAAAATATTACTTGAAAATATACTAAAAGAAAAGATGTAAATAAACTTGCAAGAATGGGAACATAAATATACCATGTACTAAAGATAGAAATCTCTTTTTATTTGAAGAAAATTTATATTTTCCTATATGAATGAAGAGTATTTATGCAATAAGAAAAAATGTTCTAATACTAAGTAGCTAAGGAATAGTACAATTCAATATTAAAGTGCAAGTCTAAAAAGAGGAAACAAGATGATAAATATGAAGCACCTAGTGAGCACTTTTATTTTCCAAATAATTTTTCTTAAAATAAATAAAATACAAACCAACAAATAAAATTTGGATTTAACACTATAAAATGCAAGAAAAGAATGAAGAGAAATTTGAAAGATTAGAAAAGAAAGGAT
>ML822186.1:169012-185347 GCA_009831015.1 Picea engelmannii | reverse complement strand
ATAACATCACAATGCATGTTGGACATATTGTACACAACAACAATATTGACACGATGATATTGACCTGTCATATTTTCTATTTATAGTTTCAATATCAAACCAAATTCCTTGGAATCAAGAAGACATGGTCCACCTATAACTATCGGTGGTTAGTGTAATATCCCTCGACTGGACCCAATTGTAAATGTAATATAAGTGTACTTAAGCTGGTGATTTGTTTTGACATCATTTTGTAATGCACTCCATGTGGCATAGTGCGCGCATGAACTACGCGGTAAAATGACGTAGTATTCACATTCCCAGATACAACGCGCAGTAACTAAAGTGTGCACAGTATGGAGGACAACGAGCCTCATGTATATGATATGTGTTATAGGCTAGTGAGACGGTTATTATAAGCTCATATGTTTATGTTTTGGTATTAGGTCAGAACACCTAGATGTTAAAGGCCAATGTGCCTATTTTGTACATGACTCATGATTAATATAAAATACATCGTTGCACGCAGACCGAACACGATAAAAAAGATGGGGGAATGAACTTCACTAGTTAGGGAAAGAGAGGGCCAAAAGTCAAGGGAATATTATATTAATATTTCCTAAAGCATAAAGTATGGATAATTATTTTATCCTAAGTTCTAAAGTTGGGGACAAGTGGACCAAAGTAACTTCCGATATGACAAGTGTCAAGTTGGGGACATGCATTCATATCGTGGGGGGGACTTAGCTCATTTGGTCACTTTCACGGGAAATTCTTACCAACAGCTAGACCATCATTCTCACCATCACTTTCACGAGAGTTTCACAGTGATTCCTTCCTTCACTCAGTTATCCAGTCAAGGATTCCATGACCATTTTCACTCATGTAGTTCGTTATCCTTGAGACATCCATTTCACCATATTTGAGCCTATTCCCATAACCTTTTCTGGTTGGTGTACCTGGTTAGCTTGGAGCAGGATTGAAGAAGCGGGTTGTTAGGCCCATGAGGAATTCTCCGAGAGTGAGAATTGCTAGGGATTGATTCCCGAAGGTACTAAACTGCAACTACAACGCTCTGAGACTTCCAGTCCGACCTGTTGCTGAAGCCCTGGAAGGGAAGTGGGGGAGCCGAGGGACTATTGAGTAGAGAAGGGGCACACTTCCTTGGGTGGGACATGCATGTGGAGAATGAGAGGCTGTAGGCTGTTAGTTGAGTGAGCACCTGAGATGGAGTCTTTCCTGTTGTCCATGAGCCTTAGCTTGGTTAGGAACCCTTTACTCGGGTGGAGTTTACTCCCAGCTCAGGGGTGACTCACTGTTGAGAGTGATGAACAATGTAGTCTAAGGCTAGGAGGTTCGTGGATGGTCTGTACGCAGTTGGTGACAATATTTACAAGATAAGTACCAATCGTATGATAAAATGACATGCTACATTGTTATTTACGTGCTTATGTTACATTTTATCATATATGTGATTATAATTGCGTGTATGTTTATGGGTATTTTCTTGTATATGTTGCATATCTGTGTTTACTGTTATTTCAGTATAAAGTCGTATATTACAGAATGTAATGGTTCATTTATGTTTATATGTAAATATTCCACAAGAGTGATGTATGTACATGTTTGAGTTGCATGCAGTTTTAAGAGAAAATTTATGTGGCATAGCTCAGTTGATTACTGGGTATGTTACTTTATGTTCCGTAGTAAGAGAATGAAAGAATTACCTAGAGTAGCATGGTCCAGCCTGTATAAGGCTGGGGATGTTACCAACTATTGTCAAAGCATGAGAGATTGCTCTGGAGTGGCATCCCCCGGCCCGCGGGTGGCTGGGGGAATGTTACAAATTGGTATTAGAGCTTCAGTTCAACACTGAGCCTGGCTGAACTAGAGGGGTTCAGTTGAAGTGAATATTCACAAAAGAGTAACTTCGAAGTGACCAAAATTCAAGTCACGGAGTTTCCATGGAAAATGTTAGTGTGTTGGCGCGCATGGTAAATTTTGGCACAACGTGGAAAACGTTGGCGTGCAAGTGTGCGCGGTAAATTGTGGCGCTGCATGGAAGATTATTATGTGCGGATGCACGCACTAAATTTAGCCTTGCACGGTGAGCACACACATAGTAATGCACATATGGGGTGCGCAAGTATTGTTTAACACAGAGGAATTTTGTTGGTACGCGCATAGTATGAGCATAAGTTGTCTCGCAACAATGTATTCAATGGTGCGCGCAGATAATTGTGCGTGATGGAACATATTGAACTTTGACATGGTGCAATGCATAGGGCGAAATGCATGTGGAGTATCAATGCACGATACCAAAACTGTGCGCAGTGGATATTGGCGCACAATCCAAAAGTAGTGCGCGCAAGTTGTCGGCACGACTGAGAAGAAATGCATAGTGGATATAGGTGTGGAGAAAAGCATTTTACCTTGAGATGTTGCTATGCACGATAAATATAAATGTACAGGTCGAAGTTTAGTGTGCATGAAGTCACTTGGAAGGCGATGAGTCTGAGTTTAAATTGCATAATATTAGAAGAAAAAGAAACAAACAACCACATCGAAGCTTTAATTAAAAAGAATTTCGAGTTTTATATTCCTCCGATTCAGACAGACGAAAGTGAAATATAAGATTACAAGAAAAGCATACTATAAAAGAAAACAAGATTCATAACACCACTAGATATAATTTTGTAATAAACAGTCTAAAATCCGCTTCTGTATTTATATAATCGTATTAATCACAAAATTACAAAAGGGGGATGACAACAGTTAGCCTATTGTAAAAAGGGCCGTTTAAGAAAAGGCCTATCATCTATGGTTCTCTTTACCTCCGCTACCAGCTGTTCAAAAATTCGTTGAAACATGCTTAATTTTAGTTGAAGACTCACTTCAACTTAGCGATCTCCTCCTTTAAAGAATCTAACCAGACCGGTTGATTCTCTCCAACGCTTTTGACCGCTTCAGCCGTGGATTCCTTCTTCTTTTGCCTCTTGCTCCTTTTCTTCTTAGAAACTGGCATGTTGATGAATAAATCCTTCATAGTGGGATTCAACCTAAATTCCAACTGCCAATCTATAGCCGACTCTGTGTGGAATTTAGTTGCTAGAATGTGCACAAGGACCCTTTCCTCCTTATTCGTAGGAAAGTCTAGCATGTTTCCTGAATAACCAGTCTCACTCGATTTAGCCTTGTCCATGTGTCTCAGGTTGTGGATACCGAAATGATTTTATAGAGAGAAAAAAGTTGAGCAGTTTGGAGATTACTTCAGTTATGGATACACATATGTCTTCATACTTGAGGATTGGTAGTTATAGAATTCCAATTATGAAGCGCAGACAGATTACGTAAACGAGCGTTGGGTTGCCATGCTGATCGGCTAATCCATTTTGAATGATTAACTTTTGATTTCATTACATGGCAGTGTTCAACTGACGTCACATGGCTGCGAAGTACCGAATGAGTGAAGCAGGGTGATCCGACTAGCCATCGCCCATGCCACAAGTGGTGGATTTGACATGTTGAGACATGTGATATCACGTCTTGGTGAAAGTGGTTTCGGAAAACCACCTTCTTGCACATATGTATCTCTGAAGGCACTGTACGTCTGTGTTTTCAAGACTTGGGTCTTGTCTAGAATTGTCATGGTGATAACACTAGGAAATCGGGAGAGATAATTCTGATGTATATATTGAACCAAAATGGTGCATATTTTCATGAATTATTGAATTGTTAGCTTGATAAGTTTCGATGGCTGCACGTTTTGCAGAATTAACAACAACTAGATCAGATTAGACCAGTGTGGAGTCCATAGGAATGGAAGAAGCATAGGGGAATTACAGTCAACAAGATGAGAGCAGAGGGGTGGATGTCCATTTGGGCATTGAAGGAACGAATTCCAATGAACATGGAGAATAAAGGAATGACAACAAAAATATGGCTGAGACCATTAAGAATTTGCAGAAGGATGTCCAAAGCCATAAAGATGATAATGAAAGTCTTATGAAATCCAAAGAGCAACAGGATGACTTCAACATGAAGTTATTGGAGGGCTTGAACATAATAGAAAAGAAATTGGTTAAGGAGAGTGACTCAAGTAAATCTGGGAGTCACAACCCTTCGGAGGAGAAAAGAAAAGAAAAAAGTGTTAGTAGACATCACCATCATTCCCCAAGGCATTCCAATAAGAGAGAAAGCAACAAATCAAGTCTATCCCCTGTTAGAAGGTATAAAAGGTCTGGGGTGGATGAGCTGTGAGGAGAAATGAACAAAATCAAACCTCCTACATTTGATGGTGAGCACAAGAAGGATGAAGATGTAGAAAAATGGTTGTTGGGCATGAGAAAGTATTTTCAATTGCATAATTATTCTTCTCATGCAGAAGGTAGAATTTCTATCTATAAAATCAAAGGAAAGGCCTCCATGTGGTGGGATCAACTTGTGCAAGTGCAACACGTTGTAGAGAAAAGTGTTACTTGGAGGGAATTCAAGAATTATTTTGAGAAGAAGTACTTGAATAAGAGATACTATGACAAGAAAATAAAAGAGTTCTTTCAAATCAAGCTTGGAAGTATGACCATAGATGAATATGAGAGAAGGTTTTTGGAGCTGCTAAAGTATGTCTCTTTCATCAAGGATGAGATAGTCAAAATTCAAAGGTATTTGAGTGGATTTCTACTATTCATCAGTGACAAAATACAATATGATGATCCCAAGACATTAGAAGAGACCATAAGGTGAGCTAAATGCTTATATGATCAGTAGGAAGCAAGGTCATCTTTCCAAAAGGCTTGGAAGACAATAAGAAATTCAAGATGGATCAGAGGAAGAAGGGAGCTAAGCCACCATTCTTCAGAAATAATCCAAAAGGACAAAAAACACCTAAAGAAACCGGAACGATTGACACAAGGAGTCAAGGGTCAAGGAAACCACCTATGCAATGTTGGGGTTGTAAAGGAGATCATAGGTTCAAAGATTGTCCTCACAGAGGTGAAAAAGGTAGGGCTGTTCACAATGTACAACAAGATGAAACAATGGAGGACATGGGTAGATATATGCCAAGGATTTATGAAGCCCTGGACAACAAGCAAGAAAAGTATCAGTCCCACATGATTGAAGTGGAAGGTATGATCAACAACCAAACCATTTCTATTTTAATTTTTTCAGGAGCTAGTCATAGTTATATAGACCCTAAGATGGTGAAAAGTTTGCAATTGCCAAAGAAGCAAGCATGGGAAATCCTGGTTGGTGCAGATGGCTACAGAAGCTAGAATAAAATTTAATGAGATGGTTAAGTCATGCCTCATACACATGAATGGACTGAACACCAAGGCAGATTTAAACATCTTTCCTTTAGGTTCCTATGACTATCTAATCGGGATGGATTGGTTGGACCAACATCACACTCTCTTAGACTGTCACAACAAAGCAGATGGTTAGAATTTCTAAGTGAATATGACTTTGATATAAATAATATCAAGGGGAAAGAGAATAAAGTGGCTGATGCACTTAGCAGGAAGGTTCATGAATTACATGCTACATCCATTAGCATGTATCAGACTGATATTAAAAGCAAAATTCTGGAGGCTACAAATGCAGATTTGCAATATAGAGAATTGGTAGCAATGCTACATCATGGTAAGATGCCACAAAAGGTGGATAATTATAATTTGGGAATAGATGGAATATTGTTGCACAAGAACAAAATTTTTGTTCCAAATGTACATGACTTGAAACGTATGATTTTGCATGAAATGCATAATGTTCCTTATGCAGGGCACCCTGGATATCAGAAAACCATGGCAGTGATCAAGAGCCAATACTTTTGGCCAGGTATGAAGAGAGAGATCGCCGAGTACATCGCTAGATGTATGGAATGCAAGAAAGTTAAAGTTGAGAATAGGCACCCAGCAGGGTTGCTGCAACCTTTACCCATTCCTGAATGGAAGTGGGAAGTAGTGACAATGGATTTTATTATGGGATTTCCTAGAACAGGCAAGCTGCATGATTCGATCATGGTGGTGGTGGACAAGCTTATGAAAGCTGCCCATTTTATTCCACTGAAAAATACTCACAAGGAAACAGATGTTGCTGATATTTTTATGAAGGAAGGGGCACAATTTCACGGAATTCCTAAAACAATTGTGTCCGACAGAGACCCAGAATTCACCTTGAATTTATGGAAAGGATTGTTCAAAGGATTCAGAACGAATCTAAACTTTAGTACAGCTTATCATCCCGAGTCTGATGGATAGACATAGAGGGTGAACATAGTGATAGAAGATATATTGAGAATGTATGTGATGGACAAACCATTGAAATGGGAAGACTACCTACACTTGGTAGAATTTTCTTACAACAATGGGTATCGAGCATCATTGAAGATGAGCCCATTTGAATCACTTTATGGAAAAAAGTGCAATACTCCAGTGAGTTGGGATAATCCAGCTGATAGGATAGTAGTTGGGCCAGAGTTGCTCAAGTAGATGGAGGACCAAACGATAAAAATTAAGCAGAATTTAAAAGCTGCCCAAGACAAATAGAAAAGTTATGTCGATAAGAGCATAACCCACATAGAATTCAAAGTGGGTGATCATGTTTTCTTGAAAGTAAAAGCTAACAGGAGTTCCCTGAAGCTGGGAAGCTATGCCAAGTTGGTAGCCAGATTTTGTGGGCCATTTGAAATCCTAGAGAGGATTGGTCCAGTTGTTTATATGATTGCATTGCCTGCATCTATGTCTGTTCATAATGTTTTCCATGTATCATTGCTAAAGAAATATATACCTGATGCTAATCATGTTATTGACGGGAATATGATTCATGTGGAGCAAGAAAGTGCTTTTCAAGTGCATCCGGTGCGCGTTTTGGACTGGAAAGTCAAGCAGCTCCGGAACCGATCCATAAGGATTGTAAAGGTTCAATGGACCTGGTACGGTCCCGAGGACGCTACTTGGGAACATGAGGATGCAATGCAGACAAAATACCCACACATTTTTGAAGATTTTTGAAAACTCTTTTGTATATGGGTGTATGATGCACCGAGGACAGTGCATAAATAAGGGGAGGGGATTGTAATATCCCTCAACTGAACCCAATTGTAAATGTAATACAAGTGTACTTAAGCCGGTGAGATGTTTTGACATCATTTTGTAATGCACTCCATGTGGCATAGTGCGCGCATGAACCACGCGGTAAAATGATGTAGTATGCACATTCCCGGAGACCACGCGCAGTAACTAAAGTGCACGCAGTATGGAGGACAATGAGCCTCGTGTATATGATATGTGTTATAGGCTAGTGAGCCAATTATTATAAGCTAAGATGCTTATGTTTTGGTATTAGGCCAGAACGCCTAGATGTTAAAGGCCAATGCGCCTATTTTGTAAATGACTCATGATTAATATAAAATACATCACTGCACACAGACCAACCATGATAAAAGAGATGGTGGACTGAACTTCACCAGTTACGGAAAGGGAGGGCCAAAAGTCAAGGGAATATTATATTAATATTTCCTAAATCATAAAGTATGGATAATTATTTTATCCTAAGTTCTAAAGTTGGGGACAAGTGTACTAAAGTAACTTCCGATATGACAAGTGTCAAGTTGTGGACATGCATTCATATCATGCAGGGGGACTAGCTCATTTGGTCACTTTCATAGGAAATTATTACCAGCAGCCGGACCATCATTCTCACCATCACTTTCACGAGAGTTTCATAGTGATTCCTTCCTTCACTCAGTTATCCAGTCAAGGATTCCATGACCATTTTCACTCACGCAGTTCGTTATCCTTGAGACATCCATTTCACCATATTTGAGCCTGTTCCCATAACTTTTTCCGGTTGGTGTACCTGGTTAGCTTGGAATAGGATTGAAGAAGTGGGTTGTTAGGCCCGTGAGAAATTCTCCGAGAGTGATAATTGCTGGGGATTGATTCCTGAAGGTTCTAAACTGCATCTACAACGCTCCAAGACTTCCGGTCCAACCTGTTACTGAAGCCCTAGAAGGGAAGTGGGGTAGTCGAGGGACTGTTGAGCAGAGAAGAGGCACACTTCCTGGGTGGGACAGACATGTGGAGAATGAGAGGCTGTAGGTTGTTAGTTGAGTGAGCACTTGAGACATAGTATTTCCTATTGTCCATGAGCCTTAGCCTGGTTAGGAACCCTTTACCTGGGTGGAGTTCAGCCCTAGCTCGGGGGTGACTCACTGTTGAGAGTGATGAATAATGTAGTCTAAGGATGGGAGGTTTGTGGACGATTTGTACATAGTTGGTGACAATATTTCCAAAATAGGTACCAATCATATGATAAAATGATATGCTGCATTGTTATTTACGTGCTTATGTTACGATTTATCATATATGTGATTATAATTGCCTGTATGTTTATGGGTATTTTCTTGTACATGCTGCATATTTGTGGTTACTGTTATTTCAGTATAAAGTCGTATATTACAGAATGTAATGGTTCATTTATGTTTATATGTAAAGCTTCTGCAAGAGTGTTGTATGTACATGTTTGAGTTGCATGCTATTTTAAGAGAAAATTTATGTGGCATAGCTCAGTTGATTACTGGGTATGTTACCTTATGTTCCATAGTAAGAGAACAAAATCATTTCCTAGAGTAGCATGGTTTGGCCTGTATAAGGCTGGGTATGCTACCAAATGTTGTCAGAGCATGAGATATTGTTCTAGAGTGGCATCCCCCAGCCTGCGGGTGGCTGGGGGAACGTTACAGTTAGCATACCAAGCTATGGGATCTTGCTTCAAACCATAAAGAGACTTCTTGAGTCGACAGACCAAGTTAGAATCTGTCACAAAACCAAGAGGTTGCTCCATGAAAATTTCTTCAGATAGTTCACCATGAAGAAATGCATTCTTCACATCCATTTGATGGATCTACCATCCAAATATAGCAACAAGAGAAATAACCAGTTGAACCGAGTTCATCTTCACAACATGGGAAAAGGTCTTAGTGTAGTCGATGCCTTCTTGTTGAAAAAATAAATTTTCAAGTGAGATTTATGATGCTCAACAACACCTTCAAGGGTAAATTTTCTCGTGTAGATCCATCGACACTTTGCAACATTCTTCCCTTGTGGTTGAGGAACTAAATCCCAAGTGTGATTATTCGATAAAGAATCCAATTTTGTCTACATAGCCGTATCCCATTTAGGTTTTCCTTATGTGTTTGAGTAGGTAACATGATCTGAAGTTTCAAGTACAAGAGTCATTAATGAAATGCTGGCATGTTCCTTCAGACTGTGAGATTATCGTCCTGAAGAAATATCATCAACATTAGGTCCAACAACTTCATTAGTCTTGGCAACCCATCTTGGTAGACAAAAAAAAGGGTGAACTATTCTTCACTGCATAAGGTCAATCAAAAGTATGAACAATTTAAATCAAAGGATATGGAAGACCAGTTGAAACAAATATCGAATGACCAATCGACTCAAAAGTGGAAGGTCTAGTTGAAACAAGAACATATTTTGAATGTCTAGTTGAAGGACTGAAAAATGAAATAGGAGAACTAGAGTCGGAAACAACATCAAGGTGATCATCCTATAATAACATAAAGGAGGAGTTTGACAACTTGATTCCATAATATTTCTCATCAAACCATACATTTTGCTTGATAATGATTTTTTGTTTGATAGGATCAGACAATCGATAGGATTTAGATTCTTCAGAGTATCCCATCATGATACAAGCATGAATCTTTTCATCCAAACAACAATTGGAAATGCGAGCCCAAGAAACACATCCAAACACATGGAGGTGTTTGATTGAGATCTTCCTTCCACACCATCATTCGAATGGAGTCACAAAAGGAATAGCTCAAGTCGAGATGCAATTGAACAGATAGTTTGCACAATAGACAAATTCAACCCTTAAGGAAGAAGGAAAATATTTGGCTTGCAAAAGACATTTATCCATTTTGATTAACATCTGATTCTTTCATTCTACAATGCCATTCTATTAAGGTGTATCAGGAACTGACCACTACTAGTCAATACCAGATCAAACTAGGTATTCTTCAAAAGGTCTATTTACATACTCACCGCCATTATTTGATCTCAAGAGCTTGATGGGTCAACCACATTGCTTTTTAACAAAGGTTCTGAATTCTTTGAACTTTTCAAAGACAAGACTCTTGTTCTTAAAAAAATAAACCCAAGTGAAATGAGAGAGATCATCAATGAAAGTCAAGATATACCTTGCACATGCTAAGGAAGGTAGATTTATGCAAGATAGATCACTATGAACCAACTCCAAGAGATTATGTGCTTGTCATGCTTTACCAAAGTCAAATTAGGGTGCTTGATGATGCTTTCCAATTACACATCCTTTATAGACTCCATCAGGGGGAAAAATGTTAGGGAAACCAACAACCATATTCTAAGTTTCCATTGACTGTAGACTTAAAATTTTTAGGTGTTTGAGTTTTTCATGACAATTTCAACTTCATCGATTAGTGTGAGCAACAAGAGCAGTCGATTTAGATTTGGGTTGAGTCATGTGACAAAAATTATACAAACTTTCCTTCGGGTCGATAAACCCTCAAGTGACAATCGATTGACCTTTCTTCAAAACTCGAACAAAGAATCGATCTTTCCAAAACTCCATTATCTTACCTATGTGTGTTAACTGAGAAACATACAATAGATTGACACTCAAGTTTTCTACATGATAAATGTCTATAATTCTCCCATGTGGAGAGGAAACATTACACTGAGTAGCAATGCCGAGAGAAAAATCATCAACAACATAAATCTTCCTCTCCACAACTTCATCTAATGAGGTCAACAATGAAGTGTGATTATCTATATGATGAGTGCACCTAGATTCAACTACCCATTCATTCTATGTAGAATGAGACATAAGGCTTGAGAAGTTTCAACTTGGAAGGTGAAATTATCAGCGGGTCGAACAACGGACATGTCTCCTTCAAGGAATTTAACCTTCTCCTCTAAGTCATCTCACTTCTTGTAGTAGACCTTCTCCACATGACTATTCTTTCCACAGTACTGACATGTATTCTTCTTTCAACTTTGATGGGGTGCATCTGTCTACCCTTTAGGTTTATGGTCGATGCATCCAAGTTTTTGTATAGGGGTATCAAATTGTCCTCTTTTCTTGTGATTTGACTTGTTGTTGTGGTAAAGTTCCCCTTGCAGACACGTGAAACCCCCCTTGGACCAACACATCTTATTTGATCCAAGACAAAAGGAAAACAAATGGTAACTACTTTCCATTTAGACCTATTTCAACAATTAGAGTAAGAGGAAAGATATGGATGACATACCTTTTTGCAATGGTTGTCCTCACTGCTCTATCCTTTGACCTTGTTGACCAAGATCCTAGACACAAGAAAAGATATGCAAGGAACAAGATAAATCTCCTTCTTCTACACTATATTTTTAGGTGACAATAGATCTATCTATGATGACTTTACAAAAATATATATGCATGAGAAAATGAAACAAAACATGAAGGGAATAGGCCAAGTTATGTATTAATGGAAAGCAATAATGAAGCACTTACAATCCAACGTTGACGTTGCAACAAATCCTCCAAAGCTCTCCTATCTAGCCCTCTCTTTAATGCTTCAACGTTAGAATTATGATGCTCTCATGGATTCTCCTCCCTTTTCACCTTGGAATGCACTCATTATATGGGAGTTGGAGGCTTAACCACCATGAAGTATTTTGGGAAATGGTTGAGGATTTAGCTCCATAAGTTTGGATTGAGTTTACCTAGGATGGAGCCATGAGATATGACTCAAATCCTTAACTTCAACTTCTTGAAACTAACTCTTAGAATAATGTGGGCTAGCCATAACTCCCTCTAACCACTTCAATTCTCCCCCAATACTAAGCATAGGGCATTGACAAGAATCCATATACATGGGAAAAGGAGAATTGACAAGAGTTCAATGCTCCCTATTATTAAATTTTTACTTATACAACTAGCTGTTATGGTTATTCGTTATTATTATAATCATTTATCACATTAGCTGCATAAATAAGATCACCGAGAGAGAGGCAATCACAGAAACAACAAAGACACAAAGACTATCCTGGGAAACCATCATGGGGGAGAAATCCCAGCAAAAACTTCCTCAATATAGATATACCAAAGACTGAACATAAGATCCTCCTCTACTCCTTCACTAGGAAGAGTAGTGCACCACTTAACCAAGAAATACCAAGAGATAGACCAAAAACCCTCCTTGACATCACCCCCAATTGCACCAGCTTCTCCTCCAATACTTGCACACCGTAGATCTGAGTGTGTGTGTGTGTCCAAATGAGGGATTGCCCTCTCTTATAAATAGTGGTCTGACCAACCTATAATTAGGTCTGGGCTAACCTGTCATTTTACCCTCTTAATTTACAATTAATTGTCAAGGCACAATAGGGACAACTTTTACTAAGGCACAATAAGGCCTAATTAAATATAATATAATAATGTTATTCAACTCTCTCTCAGGTAGAATATTCTTCGAAGTTACAATATTTCAACACCTATACATGGGAAGGGGAGCGTTGAACTTAAAAATGGTCAAAATCTCAAGGTAAAAGGAATTGTTTCGACCTTCTCATGATGATGTTTTGATCCAGGTGGATATAGGTGGCCACCCACCTTTTTCGACTGGCTCAAAACAATTTTCTGGCAATTTTGGCCATTTACTATTTTTAGCAGGTTTTAACTTCCGGGGCCATTTTAAGGGAATAAATGAAGGTTTTTCGAGATATAGGTTCTCAATAAGGCATGATTTAGCCCCTAAAATGAATCTCCTCAATGATACCTTTCCAACGAGCTATCATACGCCTAAAATGAATATTGTATGCAAAAGTTACGACCCCGAGAAGTTGATGTACTAACTTACCCAAACGGGGCCCACATGACTTTTGGCGCTTCATCTCCTAGGGTTAGGTTTTTGGATGTCTAGGAATTTTGGCATTCCTGTTTATTGTAAAAATTCCTTCAGAGCCTCATTGTAATCATCTTCTTACGAATGCGAGTAGTCGTCACATCTCTTCTCAGAGATAAGCTGCCACCATTCTATTGAGTCTTTCACTCTGTATTTTACAATCTCTGTACATTTATTTAATTAATAGAAATCACGTATTACTGTATATCTGTGTTTATGGTTGCATCTCTGATACATTTCTATTATATTATTGAATATATGTGATATCTCCGGGCATTTCTTTATTATATCTCTGATCTCATTTCGTGTCGAAAATAATCTGGATCAGTTTTTCTCCTCCAAAATGACTAGGGATTATGACAAATTTTCTCACATGGTAATAAAGTTGCGACACTTAATAAAGTCCATGGGACACTTATTAATGTGCATATGACACTTGATAAAGTGCATGCAACACTTAGTAAGGTGCATACGACACTTGATAAAGTGCATGCGACACTTAGTAAGGTGCATATGACACTTGATAAAGTGCATGTGACACTTAGTAAGGTTCATACGACACTTGATAAGGTGCATATGACACTTATGACACTTAAGTGCAACATTTAGGTGTGTAATAGATGCCCCCTAAAGTGTGATGTCAAAGGAGAAACTGATGGCCAAAACACTCTACAAAAATATTAATGCAAGGGTGTTGGAGTAGGAGAGCCTGACATAAGCTGTAAATAAACATCAAATAGTATATATGTATCATCCCCGAGGTAGGCATACCTATGCTCAGATTAAACTGATTCAAAGCATGTCATCCAACCAATACACTACATATCCATGAAAATACTGACTAAGGGTATGACCACCAAAGATAAAATGTTGATCCATACCTCCATGACATGATTTGATTGTAGCCACGAAAGAATACACAGTGGAGCTATGATATGGAAAAAACATAGCCACGAACAAACACAAAGTGTGGATCTATGTGAAAACATATACATCAGTAAGATTACCAATATGATGGTTATACTGGAATCTTCTACGCACTCAAATGATCTCCAACCCAACTTGGGAAAAGTACATAACAAAGTGAGTTCCCAAACCAGGGTCTTCATCCTGATTATGAAACAATACGATTCTAGCCATGTGAATAGATGTATTGATGTCAAACATGGTAGAAACCACTTGATTATCAGTCATTAATGTATATTGTTAACAAGTGCAAGAGAAGTCACCAATGATGACAATGAATCTGAAGGTACCCTAGTACATTCCAATGAATGTGAATAAATGAGCTAAAGTTGAACATCCATGGAATCATTCAATCAGAGTCCAATCATGTAAAACTAATATCAAAATAAAGGAGGCCTTCCATTGAGGCATGAAGGTCCCAAAGTATTAACTGGTTTCTAAGTCTAATTCCTAGATAATGTGTTGAACTCGACATGAACATACTCGTCAAAGGAGGGCCATGATGTATCCCCCATCATTGAAAAGAAACAAACACAAGAAAGTGATGTAGGATGATAGATTAAATGAGTGTGGACTGACATGAGGATGAAAGTTGGTAATACTGCAGAGTGGTTGGTTCGAATTGAAACTTCCCTTGAACATTGTGAGGCACCAAAAATGACTTGGAAGGAGTGACTCAATGAGTACCAAGAACATAATTGGATGATAATCAGAGCACTCTTTGACTGGAATGAAAAATCATAATGACACATAGAATTAGTATGACTCAGAGATAAGCATATTACCCAACTATAAGACAAGACACAAACATGTGCCATGTTCAAGGGCAACAACAAACAATTTCCATAATGTTTTCCAAAAACTTGACCCACTTCCTTCAATCCCCCCCCATCATGATTAGCAAGTACATCTTTGTTTTATAACAAGATTGAGGAGGATAATAGATGCTCAGTCTATCTCATCCTTGATGTGTCCTTCAACATATGTTTAACAAACCTGAAGAAGGAGGGGCTCGGTCTTGTATGGGTCCTTCAATGAATAATTTTATGAACCCAAACAAGGAAATCTCGGTGGTCTTTTCATGTTTAGAGAGTCTAAAAAGATCTTAAAGACAACTCCAAGGGTGTTCTTTTTCGTAAATTTAGTCCCCCAAGCCTGAAAAAGTGTAAAACAATACAAGGGAGAACTCTTCTAGTCGAGGTTGACTAGAGTGTTCCTTTTTCGTAATTAGTCCATATAGTCCAAAAAAGGGTTAAACTTATGCCGAATAGACGCCCTTTCAAACCTTTTAATGAGTCTGGAAGGAAATAAGATCCCTTGACAATCTTTTCATGTTTAGAGAGTCTGAAAAGAGTTTAAATGAGACTCCAAAGAGTTCCTTTTTCATATAGTTTTTACGAGCCCAAAAAAGTGATTAAAATATGCTCGGTTGTCTGCTTCATTTTTTAACGATCTTGACACAGAAAGTGAAGTGTGCTCGGGGTAGGTTTAATTTTTACACAAGATTGAAATAGAGAAAAACTATGCTTGGGGTAGGTTTCATTTCTACACAAGATTGAAATAAAGGAAAAGTATGCTTGGTGTGTTCATTTCATTTTTACACGATTTTGAAATAGAGAGTGAAACTGTGATCAGAGTGATACCCATTGATGGTTTTATTCCCAATGTGATGTCCAGAGGTTGGTAATTCCCCCCCAACATAACCGACAGAGTCTAGCTAACTCCAACATGATGTCGAGAGGCTAGAGACATGCCCCCCATTCTTCATTTCGTCCACTGAATCTTATTCTTTACCCAAAACGACTCCTGGCTACTAATAGGAATACGTTCATGAGAGAGGGAGGAAGAAAGAGGATCAACTAAAACAGACGAATGGAATGAAGGTTCAAGTATGATATCTAGTGGAAGACTCAACTCAATTAGAGGGGGGTCCATTTCATTTTTTAACGAGCTTGACATGGCAATGAACCATGCTCATGGGTGTTTGTTTCATTTTTTAACGAGCTTGCCACATAAATGGAACTATGCTAATGGGTATCTGTTTCATTTTTTAATGACCTTGACACATAAAGGGAACTATGCTCATAATCCTCTATTTGATTTTTTAACGAGATTGACACAGAAACAAGAACATTGCTTGAAACCCTTTACCAAGGCTTCCAAGAGGTCTTCATCATATGGAAGAACAACACTCTGGAAGGAACACATGTCAAGGGATTCAATAGGGGTAACGAGGGGAAGATCATGATCCAAATCCCCTATTGAGTGGTTCACCATGTCAACTACTAGATATAAGTCTAAAGAAGGCGAGCATACAAAGAGAGGCTTCTTCTCATTCAAAGTTGAACGCATGGGACATGATGCCACATAATTAACCCGTGGTGGGTAGGATAACATTTGCATATGAGGAACATTTAGGGGAGTTGGATGTTTAACAATCATAT
>ML822186.1:140231-158988 GCA_009831015.1 Picea engelmannii | reverse complement strand
AATGACATGATTAATCCTCAATGGGGATTTAATCCAATAACAATAATGACATGATTAATCCACAATGGGGATTTAATCCAATAACAAAATAATAATAAGAATGCTCTTCGCAGTTACATTATTTTAACAGACCTCTGGGAGGGGGGGGGGGTACATTCGATAGTTAGGACCAAACGTATGGGAAGGATAACAAATTCCGAAGCTCTTTTAGGGGACTGAAAACAAGTGGATCAATAATACTCCTGAGGACCTCGAATGGATTCGAGATTCATGAAGCACCGAGACCAAATGAACATGCAACACTCAAGAAAACCCCCCAACATACACTCTTTCCACTATGATTGGTCAAGCTTTGGAGGGGTAATATTTGCTGCTCTTCCACACACGACCTCTTTTTTATCCCTTGTGTTAGAGGGGGTTCCTGTTTATGACTATATGCCAATTGGATTTTTCACTCTTTAGTGTTCTACAGTCTTGTTTCAATGGCTTTGGATAATTTACTCTCCACCCTACAACCAAGGCCCTAAAATCCTAGACTTTTTGGTTTTCTATAAAAGAAAAAAGTCTAATTGATTTTAGATTATGTGATTTTTCCTTTTATGGTTGTTGTTACTCAAAATGGTAAATGGAAGTGAAACTATATGGTGTTATCACTTTGAATCCAAGAAGACTTCAAAAGAAAAAATGAATGGAATGCAATCTTTAGTTTCGATGAATCCTATCTACAAAATGGAGAAAGAGGTTTCAAGAAAAGAAACGAGTGTAACATTCAATGACAGAAACATGAACTACTCTTTGAATGCAAAAATGCATTTTGTGTATGAGTCAAAGAAACTGTAAGATACACAATTCCTACCCCTCCCTGACTATGCGGGGGAAATATTTTTTAAAATGCAATATACTTTGCTTTAAAATGCAAGCTCAAAAATGCTCCACCCACTAATTAGAATGCAAGAATTATTGCTTGTTTTTAAATGCAATGAAATGACTTCAAATGCAATGTTTTATGATTCCTTACTTTCAATGAAATATTTCAATGTCGAAGAAAAGGATTATGAAGCAAAAAATCCAAACAAAACCTACACTCAAGCAAGAACTGAAAAATTCCAAATATCAGAATGCTTCTAACACAAGAAGACACAAATGAAAAGTAGAAAATAACACTTATTGCAACCTAGGAAATTGAGTTTTAAGAATCAAGGATTAATGTCAAGTTGCAATAAGACCACAGATTTCAAGAGTATGCTTAAAGGATCAGACGACAAGAAACTCAAAAAACGAGGCTTAATGCAACACTTGCAATCCCAAATCAATGAAGAAGACTTAAAAATCAATCAAGTGAGACACCTATAAGGTTTTGAAATCAAGATAACAAAATTTTGAGAACCTTCATGATGAGGATCAAACTACTGGTAAGACATAATTTGACTAAAGGATCAGGTTAGCCCAAGGTAGTTATGCACAATTCACAATTTGACAGATTTGAAAACTCAAAAGAGGTAAGAAAATATGGTAATCACTCAACCTCAACCAAGCAAATACAAAATAAAGTTTAGAGGACTCTAATGCAAAGACCTGAGTCAAGAATATGAAAAAATAAAGGCAGAATGAGCTAAAAAATGACCCAGAAAGGAGATCGACACTCTTATAATAAGGTAGACAGGGCATTGAAAATAGGCAAAATCTCCTCAAAACATTGACATGGAGTGTTGATAAGGGTTTTCAACTCTCTGCAGGCCACTATAAGGGAGTGTTGAAGCCTGGAAGTGGTTGGAAAAGTGCAAAATCTTGCCCAGATTCAACAAAGATTAGGAAGAGTTCAGGCATCAAAATAAAAAAGAATAAAGAGACACAAAAGATTCAATAGGCTAGAAAAAACCAAGGAAAGACTATTAAAAGTTCGATCCCCAGTGGAGTCACCAATTTTCTATTATGGTGAAGTTTCCCCCACAGACAGGTGAAACCCCCTTAGGATCAAGACCCCTACTTTGACGTAAGACAAAAGGAAAACAAATGGTAACTTCTTTCTCTTTAAACCTATTTCAACAATCAGAGTAAGAGGAAAGAGATGGATGACACACCTTTTTACGATGGTTGTCCTCGCTGCTCTAACCTTTGACCTCATTGAACAAGATCCTAGATGCAAGAAAAGACCTGCAAGAAATAAGAGAAATATCCTTCTTCTACACTATATTGTTAGGTGACAATAGATATATCTATGATGACTTTAAAACAATAGACATGCATGAGCCAATGACAAAAAACATGAAGGGAATAGGCCAAGTTATGTATTAATGGAAAGCCATACTGAAGCACTTACAATCCAATGTTGACGTGGTAGCAACTCCTCCAAAGCTCTCCTATCCATCCCTCTCTTGAATGCTTCAAGATAAAAATTATGATGCTCTCATGGATTCTCCTCCCTTTTCACCTTGGAATGCACGAATTGTATAGGAGTTGGAGGCTTAATAACCATGAAGTATTTTGGGAAATGGTTGAGGATTTATCTCCATAAGTTGGGTTTGAGTTTACCTAAGATGGAGCCATGGGATATGACTCGAATCCTTGACTTCATATTGTTGGAACTAACCCTTAGAATAAGGTGGGATAGCCATAACTCCCTCTAACCACTTCAACACTCCCCCAACACTGAGTACATGGCATTGAGAACACTCCCTATACATGGGTAGGGGAGCATTGGCAAGAGTTCAATGCTCCCTATACATGGCCAGGGGAGCATTGACAAGAGTTCAACGCTCCCTATACATGGGCAAGGGAGCGTTGACCTTCAAAAATGGTCAAAATCTCAATGTAAAGGGCATTGTTTTGACCTTCTCACGATGAATGTTTCTCCTCCACAATGACTAGGGATTGTGAAAAATGTTCTCACATGGTAATAAAATTGCAACAATTAATAAAATGCATGTGACACAACATGAGAGGTCAAAACCATCATCTCTGATACCTTGTCGGGAATTGGGTGTAACCTGATACGAAAAAAATAAACGTAATTGTAGAAAATAGAATAAGACTGAATTTCAAATATAAAAAGGTGTTGTCTAAAGACACCATTATATCACTTAAGCACAATGCATTTTATTTTGAACACCATAATGCAAGTTGGACATCGTTTACAAATCAACGATATTGACATGATGATAATGACACATTGGGTATGCTATTTAAAGCTTCAATATCTAACCAAATTCCTTGGAATTGGGAATATCTTGTCCACATAGAACTATCGGTGGTTAGAGTTGACTTTGTCAAATCTGTGCTGTCTGGTCAAATTGACAAGGATGCTCGACCTGACCGTTTATGCATCCAACTCATAGTCAATTTCTCAGCTGGTCGATCCACCAACCGACTGTATTTGACTATTAGTTGATTGTTCGACTAACATGATTGTTCACTACTCGACTAATTGATGTAGATATCCAGTCGATCGCCCGAATGAGTGTTTCCAAATGTAGGTTGACCGCTCAACCGAATGATTCCATGAGAAGTGTGATGAACCATCAGAAATTGATGTTCCAACAAAGAAAAAGAGCACAATATGGTTCTATCTCTTAGATTCAGTGTTAGTGATTGTCTTGGGAGAAGCTACAAACAAGGAATTATGGGATAACTTAGGGTATTTTTATCAGTGTAAGTCCTCATAAACAAACTTTTCCTTTGGAATAAGTTGTACCTCTTAAAGATGAATGATGGAGACTCAATGACAAAGAATCTAAATTCCTTTAATAATATGGTAAGTTAGTTTTTGTCCATCAACATTAAGATTATGATGAAGATAAGTGCATTAGTTTATTGTGTTCTTTGCCAGATTCATGGGATATTTTGGTTGAGGCTATTGGGAGTAATGCAACCACATTAAAATTTGATGACATGGTTTCATCCTTGTTATAAAATAAAATGAGGAGGAAAACCACGAATAGTCAAAGAATAGATGCCTTATCTGTAAGAGGACGTTACTTGGATAGAAATAAAAACAAGTCCTCGAGTGGGAGATCTAAATCTAGAGGTATATCTAAATATCCAAGAAAATCCTTAAGAAGATGCTGGAAATGTGGTAAAACTGGGCATTGTAAAAGAGATTGTAGATCTAAAAGTTTTGGGAGACATAATGGATCTGATAATGTTCCATCCACAGAAGGGAAGACCTACTTAGATGAAGGAGGGGAAGTGTACTTGGCATGTTCAAACACACATTTAGATCATGATGTATGACTGATTGATTTAGGTTATTCTTTTCATATGACTCCATCCATGGAGTGGTTTTGTGATTATGAAAAGTATAAAGGAGGTGACATTTTTCTAGGGGATGACTCGACAACCAGAATCATATAGGACAAGGAAAAGTTAAGTTTTATCTCAAGGATGGAAGGATTAAAATAATCCCTGGGGTATTTCTCATTCCAAAGATGGCTAAACACTTGATATATGTAAGTAAGATGAGTGATGTAGGTGTACATACAATTTTTGAAAAAGAAGCTTGCAAAATGTTTCGAGGAGCAATGGTGTTGATGAGGGGAGTAAAAAACGAAACTCTATACAAGCTATTGAGAAGCACTATTAGTAATGAGTGTAACAATTCTGTTGTTTTTTTTAGCCTATAACAACTTCCATTTCGCTTTGTTGAGATTATTTAATATATATTTAATTTTCATTTTTCAATTTTATGTTTTTTTTTTCTAAAATTTGCTAGAGGTTTGATGAAATATTGTTTAATTAAATTGAGTACAATTTCAATGACATGATTTTGTTAATAAATAACATTATTTGTATTTAATTTGTATTTTTATTAAAACCTCATTTTTGTAGGCTTGAAGCACAGAAGAAACACCAAATCTATTTACCTTTTAACCATTTGAAATTCTTGCTTTAGTTATTCTTAATGATCTCCAACAGTGGAAAAATCAAATTAGCTTGTATATGGATATCCAGAAATCTAGATTTCAATTTTCAAGCTCTCCAGATTTTCGATTTTCTTGGCCATAATTACAGAGGAAGGTTTATACTTAAGCAAATAAATGTCTAGGATCTATCTTTTCCTATGCGATTGATGGCTAGGACTGCTTGAATTTATTTTTCATATTCTATGCATCCAGATCCATGTTTTTTTGGTAAAATATTCACATCACATTTTTCCAGATTTCGGATTTGGTTCTAGACTTAATTTTAATTCCACCAACGCGTTAACTTGACACAACATCCAACATGGTATCCTACATGTTGAAAAACATGCCATCTGACTTGACATTCAGATCTGGGTTTTTATTTTACTTTGCATTATCTGCTCATCCAGATACTGGATTTCCGGATTGCCTATACCTTCCATTTTTCAAATCTTTTTTATTTAATGGTTTTCACTTCAAATTTGATTTCTTGACCAATTGAATTAAAATCAAATCACAGGGAATTAATGACACTCAGTGAAATAACTCAAGCTTCACCGGTTGCACTTAGTTTTTCATGAAACCCTTATTTTTCCTACTAATACTTTGAAACAGAAGTAATAATTTCTGCGGGTGCATTCAAAATTCTTCCTACAGTAAAACAATATCAAAATCTGAAATAACTCTGGTAAGAAAGGGCCATCTTTTGCTTTGATACAATGAATTAAACAATTAATCCTTTCACATTTTATTTTGAATCATTTTTCTCTACTTGATTATGCCCCTGAATGATATATTTTCATGGTTTTATGCACATAAAATGGTTAAATGAGTCAGAGTAAAGCAGGGAAAATTTGTCAAAGAAATAGAAATAGAAGCTTATGAAATTGTCAAAGAACATGACCTTCACCATATAGCTACAAGGTCAACAATTATGCCCTATTATGAGATGGTAGGATGACTATTTTCTTATATCGACCTCAAGCATTTTGCCAAATTGTAGCATCATTAAGACCAAATGATTTAGCTAATTTGTACAAGTTAAGACCACTAGAAATCAGTTTAAACAAATAATTTTTAGAAGTATTCAAAGCTCAAGACCTAGATATAGTTGATTTAGTAAAATATTGGTGGTAGGACCCTAAGACATTCAAGGCAAAGTCAAATAGAATTTATCCAATTTATCATTTTAAACAACCCTATGGACTACTAGCAACAATGTTGTGTAGGTTATATGGTGAGAAGGATGCCCAACTCTTTAAGTTAAAATGTTTCCCCTTGTTCATCAGATTATGGAAAAAAGGGTTCTATTTTCAACTGGGCTCAAATTTTGTCTTCAAGCATCGATCAAGCAATTAAGTAGTCACAGGGTGCCCCACCTAGTTTTAATGTAGGGGTTTTCATGTCATCTTATTTAGTTGATATTGTATGTGCGTGAAACCCTTTTCCTCTAATGAAATGACAATGGTACCCTTATCAATTGCATGTACATGTTTATTGTTTAGTACTCTAGAGTTAGAAGTGAAAGATTTTTTTTATGATATATGTGAGAATTTCATGATGCCTCTTTATACAATGTTATTCAATCAACCAACTCCTAGATTTACACAAGAAGCCAAAGATGCCATCCAAGTGATTGGAGATTGGTATTTAGATGATAATGTTTCCTATATCAGAATTTATGGTTGTTCATCAACTCCCCATTTATTACCTAAATATGTTCCAGACCAACTAGTGTTAAGGGAAATCACTTTTCAAATAGTGGTATCAAGGATCACTTCTGATTTAATCACGAATTCAAAGAAAACATGGCCTACTTTTCCAATGAATCTTGAAATATATACTATGTTTAATACTCATCTTGCTAAAAAAAAGCTATACAGCTTGAAGACCTCTGGTTTTATTTTTCTAATTTCAAGAGACATGATCCCGATGGAATTGTTAGGGAACACCACAAATTAGTTAGAAATTGTAAGTCTTATAAACATGAAAGTTGTCCCTTTGACAATGTTTTTCAAGGAGCTCAAACTTATGAAGATGTCTTAAAAAAAATTGAAGATATTGAAGATAGTCAACATAAAGCAAACTACTAGCCTATGAGAAATAAATACATAAATTGTTTGAAGAAGAAAATAAAAGAAATATGGGTTTTGAAGACATCCAGACATAGTCTATTTAGGAAGGAAAAAATGAGGAAAAAGAAGAAGAAGATTAGGATAAGGCTAATAAAGGAGAGATAAGTACATGATTCAAAACACCAGTGCCCGATAATGAAATTATTACAAGAAACATTTAAAGTCAGAATATTGTGATTAAAGGTTCACAAATTAATGTTGCATGTACACTAACTATAATTGTTACACTAGTTGCTACCCTTAGGGGAGAAATGTTGCATACATGGATTGATTTAGATAAAATAAAACCTATAAAGAGACTATGGTACCCCTTTGGTGAATATTTTTTTAGCAACTAAAAAAAGGGATTATGGAAAAATGCCACGTTATGGAATGTTGTAGGGAAAGAACCACAAAATATTTAGGGAAACAACTTCTAATTTAGGAGCTTTTTCTAATTCTATTGCTTGGAATGTTAATGAGATTGTAGGAGAATTGGAAAAGCAAAAACCACAAGTAACATTTCTGGAGGAAAGATTAAACAATCATAATTCTTTGTTTGAAGATGAGAAATAACAAAAGATCATCCAACTAAAGGAACACCACAATTCACAGTTTGCTATCTTCAAAGATAAACATAAGAAACAAATAAAAAAGCTAAAAAAAGAACACTTAAAACAAATGACCATTCTCCATGAGAAACAAAGGTTAAAACTGAAAGAAGTTTTTGAGCATTATCAAGAACAAGTCAATTCATTGGAAGCACATGTGAAAACGCTTAGAAATGACGAAATTCATATTGAAATCTTCAAGTCAGAAGCTTTCTCTATTATTTCTAAAATTAAAGATCTTCAATAATACTTGAGTGAAATTCAACAACATCATAATTATTTACTCAATTTTTCTGATAGTTTAAATCCACCACTTATTTCGCATATGATGGATATCTTTAGTCAATGGGAATTGTATCTTTAGTAGAAATAAAATGAAAAAAAAAAAAATCTTCTTCCATTGTTACAACAAAGTAACTAGTATCCTTTTTTGGTACAATTTGGTGTAACAAGGATATTGGAAGAGAGGTTCTCGGGGGTTTAAAAGTTGAGATCTTGTTAGGTTAAAAGGGTTGGAAACTTTGTAACTTATACTTGCATATTTTTATAAGTTTGAAATTGGAAACTTTGTAACTTATATTTGCATATTTTTATAAGTTTGAATTAAAGATTTAAGGTTTTTTTTTTAGAAACTTGCTTGGTTAAATGTGAAAAATTATATTTTATCATTTATCTGTGAATTAAAGATTTAAAGTTTTTTGTTTTTTTTTGAGAAGCTTGCTTAGTTGAATGTGAAAAATTGTATTTTATCATTTATATGAGTTTATACAATTTTATCATTCATTTTTGTTTTATGTGAAATTTTTTTCTATGATATGTTTAATTTCTTCAATTTATTACTAATTATTTACGAGAATGCATGTGGTGTTTTTTGAATAATTATTTATTTTAAAATGATGTATGGATATGTATTTAAAATTTTGTTGAATTAACAAATTATTATTATTATTTTTTTCTAGTAATTCATCATTTAATCTTGTGTCTAAAATATTTTATGCTGTTAGCTAGGATAGTTGTTATTAATTTTTATTATATATATATATAATTTTTTTTAGGATAAATTAGATTAATATTATCAATATCTATTTTATTTCTTTTCCTCAGGTGGCTAACCTAGTCCACATATTGGTTGGAAGTTGCCACATCAAACGAGAGCAAATCTAATTGGGATTTTCCATTGTGAAACTCTTCAATTTTTTGGTGGAGGAATATTTTAATCCATCAACATGTTCCTGATGGTGGAAATGAAGAAGACAAAACCCCTATGGTATTTGTAGAGAAGATAATGTTGTGGCATCAAAGACTAGGACATATTGGAGAGAAGGGCCTTCGAGCACTACACAACAAATGTATGGTAGAAGGTATGTATGATTACACAACGGATTTTGATTTATGTGAAAATTTCATATATGGTAAATAGAATCAAGTAAGATTATCATTTGGTGTTACAAGAGCAAAGGGGATCTTATAGTTGGTACATAGTGATTTGTTTCGACCCGTACTTGTTCCATCACTAGGTAAATCTATGTACTATGTTTCATTCATTGATGATTCCTCGAGGAATACATGGATTTATTTACTTTGAAAGAAATATGAAGTCTTTGGTAAATTTAAAGAGTTTAAGGATCTTGTGGAGAATCAAACAAAGAATAAAATAAAGGTGACGAGGACAAATAATGGTGGAGAGCTCTGTGGGAATGAATTTTGACTACTCCATACACACCTCAACATAATATGATTGTAGAAAGGATGAATAGGACGTTGATGGAAAACAAATAGGATGTTGATGAAAAAACAAAGGAGCTGTAACGACCCTAGTTGAATAAATGTTTAAAGATTATAAAGTAAAATTAATTAAAGAAAATAATTGTGGTTAACTAAGTAATACTTTAACTACAGATCACATTTAATGACCGAAGAAATAAATTTAAGAAATCAATGAGAAATGTTATAAAATGGTTGCGTATGCAGAGAGGGATAGCGTATGAATCCCGAGAAGATAAAAACATTAATGGGAGGATCAGGGAGGAGGATGAGAGCAGGTAAAGGAGTAAAGGAGGAGTCGATGAAGGGGGGATAAGGGAGAAAGGGAGGTTTACGTGAGGGATATTGGACATGGGACGGAGGATGGACGGGGGAGGACTGTTGGACTTGCTGTGAGCAGAGAGAGTTTCTGGCTGTGGCTTTTGATCAGTTGAGGCACCGAGTTGCTGGAGGTTTTGGGCACGGGGGCCAGGATATCCATAGATATCTTGGAGCTAGGTAGTTTTCCTAGTTGGCAGGGAGGACAGTAGGTTTGGGCAGTTATTTCTTGTTTGTGGTAGTGTTGATCTGTGTATCAGGTAGCAGGAGGGCAACAACAAGGCAGCAAGGCAACAAAATTTAGCATTAGAACCAGGTAAATTGTTAAGTTATGTATTTATTTCATTCTGAAATAAAAGCATTATTCATTGATAAATTTAAATTACTGAAGTTGCTATTATGAAGATTGTTGTTATGTTATGAAGTTATTAGCTCAGTTCATTAAATAAATTGCTTATGAAAGTAAAATGATGTTTAGAAATATTTGGCTGTTACATATGGTATCAGAGCGTCTTAGTTCGAAATATGGGCCTAAGGGCCAAAACCCCGAGTGTTAACTCCATCCACGCTTAAACTACAAACAAAACACGTTCAGTTTGACCCAATATGACTGATACAACATCTGAAAATATACTCAGGTAGTACCCCTAAGTTATCCAAGCAAATGATCTCATAGATATATTACAAGTAACCACTTTAGGCAATACCCTTTAACTGGATCATGTATGGTCACTACAGTTTTAGTCTGAATATTCAAAGGAACACCCTTTAAAATAGCAGCAATGAACCAGATAGTTTGAAGGATCATTTCCCACAAAATGGCTACCCTTAAAGCAGCCGGATAAAGCTATTAAGCACAAAAAAAGAGAAGTCATAACTTAATTTTATTTGAGCAATATTTTTCAATGAAGTTTCGGGTAAGATAGACACCTGAAATCGATGAAAATGTCGAAGGGAAGCTTCTATTGAAGGCTTGAAGCTGGAAAATTTAATGACTGCACGAATTATACTATATAAAATGCAAAAGGACATTTGCAGGACCTTGAAAAGGCCTACTTCATCTCGAACTTAACTAAATGAGGAACTGCCAATGCGCAGCTGGAAAAAGGAAATTTTGAAGACTTGTATTGCATGGGAATGGTGTAAACTACTTGCCTATATTAAGCCTCGGTGATTTTTAATAATGTAAAAAAAATAAAAATAAATAAAAATATCAAGAACAATAGGCCAATATAAATTTTAACCGTGCCAAAGAGAGAAATTTTTGTACACCGCATAGAGTTTCATGCAACTAATCATTATCCCAAAGGAGAGTTGTCTATTACGTAGGAGAACGGATCTGAGCCATCAGATCTCAGGCGAAATCCCGTCAGCCGTTAGATCTCGAGAAGTTGCGCAGGGTTTAAGTCCTAGTGTGCAGAGGAGGAGTCCCGGAAGAGTCATCGGGATATCAGAATCATCGGGGTTTTGTTAAGCCAGAGAATCGAGACCTTGTGGTTCTCGAAATCCCAAGAATGGATCCTAGCCGTTGATCTCGGCAGGACACGCATCAACATTCTGGGGAGGCATCGGGATTTTACCCATCGGGAATTTCAGGAGTGTAGAATCGTTGCGTCAAGGAATCGCGATCCACGATTTCCCGATAGGATCAGAGCCGTCCAAACAGTAGGGACACGTGGCAAGAGATCCCGAAGAGTCGCGAATCGGAGAATCGGGGTTTCCAGAGACAAGAGACTTGTGCATGTTGAAATCGCGATCCGCGATTTCCCGATAGGATCAGAGTCGTCCAAACAACAGGGACACGTGTCAGGAGATCCTGCAGAGTCGGAGATCGGGGAATTGAAAGTCCCGTGCACATGACAACGGGAATTGCGATATCTCGATACGCGATTTCTCGACGGGTACAAGGACAAAGTGGGGACCAAAAGGGTTAGAGTGGTGGACAGGTGTTGCGCCACACCGAACGATCGCAGATCGGGGTTTAGGAAAAGACAAGTCCCGAAACTCATAGGTTTTGGATTCGCGAAATCGCGAACTCCGATACACCAAGGGAGGACAGGTGTCAAAAGGTCAACTCTTGCGGGGGTCAACACCAAGTGGCATCGGGGATCAGGAGTCGGGGATCCGTGAGGACAGTGGATCACGACAACGCAAGTGCCGATTTCTCGATGGAAAAATTCCCGATAAAAGCAAGGAACCCCGACGAGATTTGAGCCGTTCATTTTGAGGACGCGTGTCAGAGGATCCCAAGGAGTCGGGGTTCGACATATCGGAGTTTCCAGAGGCAAGAAACTCTTGTATCTCGAAGTCGTGATTCACGATCTCCCGACGGAGGAGTCGTGTGGGCCACGACGAGAGATAGTGGAAGACAGGTGTCAAAGGACCAGGTGTTGGAGCTGCGAGAAGAGATCACAGTCGTGGATCTCAGACAGGACGCGCGTCAAGGATCCAGGAAGAGTTGGAGAATTGGGAAATTGACATTCCTGAGGTTGAAGGAAACAGGACATTGAAAGTCCCGAAATACCGACGTAATCAGGATCGTCCGTTGAAGCGACGCGTGGCAATCATCTAGCGCCATCGGAGAAAGCTCCACAGGAGGGATTCATCGGGAATTGGGAGACTGCAAGGGCAGAGGTTCGTGACAGCGGAAGTCGCGAAACCCTGAATACCGACAGAGAGTATGACGATGGTCACATGGGAAAGGGTCGTATGGGCCCAGAACTTAGTTAGGAGGGGCTAAAGTCCAAAGGAAGTGCATCGACATATCGGGGATCGCAGATCCCGTGGACAGGGGTATCAGGGTGTTGAAAACCCCAAAATCCCAATAAGGGATAAGACTGCGGTCACCAGGAGAGGCCGTGTGGACCACGGGCATAGCTTGAAGGGCTAATGCGATAGGAGCATATCGGGGATCGAAGAATCGCGAGTCCTAAGGACTTGTGAGGTTTGACAATTGGAACCCCGAAACTCCAATGTAGGATAGGACTGGGGTCACATGGAACGACGGTCATATGAGAGGGATGTCTAGCCTAGAGGGCTAGCACATAAAATGCCGTATCGGTGAATCGACAATCGGGAGTTTGAAGGAACAAAAATTCTCGACATTGGGGATTACGAAACCCCGAAGCCCGATAAACATGATTCCTAGGAGGAAATTTGGGCATGGTCTCGGGCAGAGGCCGTGAAGAAATGGGAAAGACTTGAGGGTCAGATATTGACCAGTGATTCCCGGGGGGAATCCAAAGAGCCGCTTCGGCTCGATTGATGAAATTGAACGAACCTGTATACCCATAAAACTATATATATATATACACATATAACAACAGGTATACACATATGAGTAAATTTATAAATACAAATGAAATAAATTGAAATCAAAATACCAAATCCGTACAGAGCTGGAATTACAAGCAAATCATTTTTATTTCTTGATTCGATCAACCCCGCGTTCTTCACGAAGGTACTGAGACCATACCTCTTACCATACCTGAGGGCGAACTCTACGAAGTGTACAGACAGGGGATTGGTTCCCAACATTTCAAAGAGACTGGACTCCAAGTCCTGGATCTTGTCAGTACCACATCAATATACTCTGTTCTGCAAAATGAACTGGAGCAGATACAACAATAACCAGCGCTAGCGAAGTGCTCAGAACAACGGTGAGGATGTGAGCCATGGCAAGGGAGATTCTGGAAACCTCTGAACAGAGCAGAGGCAGATCTGTGGTGGACAAAGAATGATACGAGGAAAGTCCCCGCGAATGAGAAAGTGGAGGCAGTGGAAGGACGCGTAGAGAGTCGAAAAGCTGACAGGTGTAGAATGATGGGGTTAGATACGAGGAAGCTTGAGGAAGCCAAACGAGCACGTGGAACCCATGCGTGCCTGAATCCTTGTGTGTATGTTTAATTTTTTTTATATATGATTTAAAGTGTTAAAAATTATTTAAAATAAATTAAATAAATTAGTATAAATAATTTATATATAAACAAGGTCAAGTTAGTTTAAATTAAAATAAAGATAATTTGGGTTAAATTAGTGTAATAATAATTTTAAATTAATTATTTTATTTAAGTGTAAAGTTAACCTACCTTAAAGTTCGATGTTAACCAAGCTTAGATGCTTAATCCTAACCCAAACCTAGCCAATCCCCTAATGGAGTAATGTCTGTTTACATACAAGTAAAGAAAACTTACGCCTAACCCTGTTTCTAAGTTTAAGTAGCACCAAAATGAAACGTCCTTGAACTCACCCGGACAACTTTGGGGTGATGCAGGTTAAGTCATACAAGATGGTCAGGATTCGAAGGGGTCGAGGCAGGGGAGCGTCATCACGGGCACCACCAACACCACCAACACCACCAACGCCACCAACACCACCAACACCACCACCACCATCGCCCGAAATAGCCCTCATACTGTGCTCGTTGGAAGCCATTAACGAGACTTTAAAGGGGTGCCAACCAGCCGGGACTGAAGTGGAACTCCCACCGTCTAGAACGAGTAATCCAGAAGCATCAAGGAATTCAAGGGGATAATTTCCACCTGAAGACATCACGCAAGAGTTGCAGAAGATTAAACTTCCGGAGTTTGTCGGAGGTCGCGCCAGTGAACGCGCGTAAGCATGGTTGGAAGGCATGACAAGGTGTTTTTCCTTAAGAGACTATGCATCCAACTCGGAGGCAAAGATCATAATTTTTCAGTTAAGAGACAGCGCCTTGAACTGGTGGGGCAACTTGGAAAGACAACTACACCTTACCCCAGACACAGTATCTTGGGAACTTTTCGAGGAGAGGTTCCGAAGGAAATATCTACCAGCATACTACGAGGAGCAACAGATAGGGGCATTTCATGCCTTAGTACAAGGAAACAGGATTGTAGAAGAATATGAGATCAAGTTTATGGAGCTAGTCAAGAATGTTTCATATATGGACAATGACCAGTGACAGGAAGAGCACTTCGTCTATGGATTGAACCCGAAGATAAGAGATATGGTGAAGATGTGGAAACCGTCTTCAGTAGAGGAGGCGGTATAAAATGCACGATACACAGAAGAACACATGAACTTAACAGGAGGTACAAGATCAACATTTCCGCATCGCCCTGGATTCATAGGAAAGACCCCGAGGACATTTCCTAGGGGAGGGGGCTCAAGGCCACCACCATATGGTAACAGGGTCGTGCCAAGGACTGTAGCTGCAGGGATTTCAATGGAAGCTAGTGCAGCATCTCGATCGTTGCCAATGGTGCAGACAGGTCCACGACCATCTCGGGGAACAACTAGTAGGGGCAGGGGTTCCAGGGGAAGGAACTCATTTCAGAATCAGTGACATAACAGTGCACCGGTTCAATCTCGTATTACCTGTTGGAGATGCGAAGGACCCCATTACCAATGAGAATGTCCAGAGTTACAATCAGGGTTTGTGCATAGAGAAGGAAAGGCACCAATGGGGAGGTCAAGTAACAACCACCAGATTTACGCAACGGTTAATAACCGCCAGGCCGAACATCAATCCACCGTGGTGGAATCATCAGGTACGCTAAATCATATCAATGTTAAGATTTTTTTTGATTATGGGGCGACAGATAGTTTCATTTCACCATCTGCATTAGAAAAGAGTGGGATGGCAGCCTACGAGCACGATGACTTTAAACAAGTCGAGATGACTTTGAGGGAAAAACAAGCTGTAGGACCTAGTGTCGATAATTGTATAGTAGACCTAGGAGTGTGCACTACTAGGTTGAAGGTATACGTCACTGCTCTTGGGGCGTATGACCTAATCATTGGAATGGCTTAGTTAGCAGCTCATTGAGCTTTGGTAGATTGTTTCGCAAAGAGGGTTCTTTGTATTGATGATGAAGGAAAACCAATAGAGATCCAAGGTGTATAGAGAAAAGTGTCATTACGCTTTATATCAACTATGAAGGTCAAGCGATGCTTGAAACAAGGGTGTCGACTGTATGTAGTGGAAGCAGTGAATGAAAGGAAGGGACCCTCATTAGATCAGTACCCGATATTGTCAGAATTTCATAATGTTTTTCCGAACGAGTTACCAGGGTTACCTCCGGAGAGGGAGCTTGATTTTACTATTGAGCTAAAACCTGGTGCAGAACCAATATCCAAGAATCCGTATCGGATGACGGCACCGGAAATTTGTGAATTGCAAATGCAGTTGAAGGAGTTACTAGACTTAGGGCTAGTAAGGCCCAGTGTCTCGCCTTGGGGCGCACCGGTAATTTTTGTAAAGAAGAAGGATGGATCCTTAAGACTGTGTATAGACTACAGAGACTTGAACCATGCTACAGTGAAAAATAGGTACCCAATGCCGCGAATAGATGACCTCTTCGATCAGATGAAAGGAGTAGCGGTATTCTCTAAGATCGATTTGCGATTTGGGTATCATCAATTAAGGATTAAGGAAGGTGATATCCCAAAAACTGCCTTTCGAACTCGGTTTGGAAATTACGAGTTTGTTGTAGTACCTTTCGGATTGACTAATGCGCCAGCAGTGTTCATGAGCCTCATGAACGACGTATTCCGGAAGTACTTAGATCGATTTGTACAAGTTTTTCTGGATGACATTCTCATCTATTCCAGGAATGAAAGAGAACACGAGGAACACTTGCGAATAGTGTTGTCTTGCCTTAGGGAGAACAAATTGTATGGGAAGCCGTCGAAGTGTTCCTTCTTCCAGAAAGAGATCCACTATTTAGGTCATATCATTTCCGGCGAAGGAATATCGGTGGACCCAGAAAAGGTAAAGGACATTATGGAATGGCCAGTGCCGAGAAATGCCCATGAGGTGAGAAGCTTCATGGGGCTAGCGGGTTATTACCGGAGATTTATGGAAGGATTCTCAAAAATAGCAAAACCCATCACCACTTTGCAACGCAAGGGGGTCAGGTATGAATGGAAAAAAGAATGTGATAGCGCATTCAGTGAGCTTAAGAGGTTATTAAATAGTGCGCCAATTCTACGAGTGCCAGATATGGAAAATAACTTCATGGTCTGTACGGATGCCTCAAAACAAGGGTTGGGGGCCGTGCTAATGCAGGATGGAGGAGTGATAGCTTATGCGTCAAGAAAGTTGAAAAAGCACGAAGAGTTATACATTACTCATGATTTAGAGTTGGCAGCTATAATGCTAGCTCTGAAACTTTGGAGGCACTATCTTGTGGGACAAAACTTTGAGCTCAAGACGGACCATCAAAGTTTAAAACATCTCTTCACTAAAAGAGATCTGAATGCCAGACAAAGGCGATGGAGTGAGTTTATGAGTGAGTATGATTTTGGTATTTCATATATAAAGGGAAAGGAAAATGTGGTCGCGGATGCCTTGAGTAGGAGACCACATATATTCTCCTTGGTAACTTTAAAGGTCAGTCTGAGGGAACATGTGTTGACACAACTACTAGGAGACAATTGGTATTTAAAGGTTACTTCAAATCTCCAGAGCAGGAGGCGGATAGACCCAAAGTATGAAGGATATAACCTGGAAATAGACGGATTGTTAAGATATCGAGGAAGGATGTACATCCTTGAGAATGGGGATATTCGAAGCATCATACTGAAGGAAGCCCATAGAGCACTTTATTGTGCACATCCGGGTGTGAAGAATATGTACGCGGAGATGAAGAAACTCTTCTTTTGGGTAGGCATGAAGCGCGATGTAGTCCATTTCGTCGCCAGATGCCTAGAGTGTCAACAAGTGAAGGCCGACCACCATCACCCGACAAACCTCCTACAACCACATGATGTTCCTATGTCCAAATGGGAAGTCATTTCTATGGATTTTGTTGTGGGGTTGCCGCTCACATCTCATAGACACAATGTCATTCTTGTGATAGTAGATAAGTTAACCAAGAGTGCGCATTTCATTCTGGTTAGAGACACCTACGATGTCACTGATGTGGCACGAGTGTTCATAAGTGAGGTTATCCGTTTGCACGGGATACCAAAGAATATCATTTCAGATAGGGACTCCAGATTCACTTCTAGATTTTGGACAAGTTTACAGTCGGCATTTGGGACTCAATTGAACTTAAGCACAAATTATCATCCTGAAACAGATGGGAAAAATGAGAAAGTAAATCAAGTTATGGAAGACATGCTTAGGATGTATGTAATGGATAATCAAACCCAGTGGGAGAAGTACCTACCTTTGGTAGAGTTTTCCTACAATAACAGTTATCATAGTTCCATCAGAATGCCACCATACGAAGCTTTGTATGGAAGGCCATGCAGAACACCATTGAGTTGGGATAGACTAGAAGACCGAGTAACAGTTGGGCCAAAATTGATTTAGGAAATGGAGGAACAGGTGATTCAGATCAGACATAGACTAAAGGAAGCACAAGATAGACAAAAAAGTTATGCGGATGCACACAGGACCGACCGAAATTATGAAGTGGGGGACCAAGTTTTCATTTGTATCAGGCCTAATAAGAGTACCATACGGTTCGGGAAGGGGACAAAGTTGTCACCTCGGTTTATAGGGCCATTTAGGGTCCAAGAGAAAATTGGACCTGTTTCCTATCGTCTCATACTGCCACCCCACTTTCATAAAACTCATAATGTATTTCATGTATTTGTTTTACGTCATTATGTTGCTGATGAATCACATAAACTAAATTGGAAGGAATTGCAGGTATTGGACGTGGGAACCCTCACGATAGAACCGTTACTCATATTGGACCGCAGAGTCCGACAGCTCAGAAACCGTTTGGTAGATCAAGTTAAGGTCCAGTGGGACAAGTATAGTCCAGGATCTGCTACTTGGGAGGACGCCGAGACACTACAATGAGATTATCCCTCACTATTTTGACCACCTCGAGAATATGTTTCTCGAAGGTGGGGTGTATGTGACACTACCTTTTGATTTAGACAGCCAGGATTACCTGAGGCCTATACATTTCATTTCCTAGTCACAATGAAACTATTAAGTGATATACTTAAACTTTAAACTTATGAAACTTAATGATGTTTAAGTGTTATTAATGATGATGCATGAAATGTGATCTATTATGTGAATGTAAATTTTACGAATGTTTCAATG
>ML822186.1:124999-140181 GCA_009831015.1 Picea engelmannii | reverse complement strand
TGTTCCATTGTAGGGTGTTGACCCTGGTTCTGTTAGGAGGGGTGGAGGCATTTCCCACCGTGTATCCTCCATTGTAGGGTGTTGACCCTGGTTCTGTTAGGAGGGGTGGAGGCATTTCCCATCGTGTATCCTCCATTGTAGGGAGTTGACCCTAGTTCTGTTAGGAGGGGTGGAGGAATTTCCCACCGTGTATCCTCCATTGTAGGGTGTGGACCCTAGATATGATTATGAGGGGTGGAGGCATTTCCCACCGTGTATCCTCCGAAACCTGAAATCATGGGAGAACGGTGCTAGTTCACACTCCCCAGGACATGTGATGATGATTGTCAGTTGCCTGCTAGGGAAGCTTGGTCGAGGTAGCGACACTTCCACTTACGGGTTCTATTTGGAGTTAGGTCAATATAGTTGACACTCCAAGATAGTCTAGCAGAAGAAGGATAGGAATGGAGATGGAAGTAGGTTAGGGAGGAAGGATGAATAGTAATAGTTGAGACAATATGGAGATCTGTCTTGTGATGGAATTGATGTCGTCCCTTCAAAAAAAAAAGAGAGAAATGTGTATGTATGAATATTCATTATTATGTAACTAAACCACAATTGTTTAAAATAAATTATTGAACCGGATAATTGTGATTAAATAATTTCTCAAACAATTGATTGATTGTTGTCTTTTATAAAAGACTAGTCTTGCTGACTGGATTGAATGCATACCTAAATTACTAAAGGATGACAGTTTTGATTATTAGTACATGCACGAGACTTGCATGTACTAGCTACACATGCATTCCTTGTACATATACACTAGTATGTATGAGATTTCTTGACTTACTTACTGATAATGTCAGTTACTTGTTGTGAATGTGTGAACCATGCTCTTTTCCTTTGTACCATCAGATACCTTAACTTCAGGACGAAGTTTCTTGAAGGGTGGGTGTATGTAACGACCCTAGTTGAATAAATGTTTAAAGCTTATAAAGTAAAATTAATTAAAGAAAATAATTATGGTTAACTAAGTAATACTTTAACTACAGATCACATTTAATGACCGGAGAAATAAATTTAAGAAATCAATGAGAAATGTTATAAAATGGTTGCGTATGCAGAGAGGGATAGCGTATGAATCTCGAGAAGATAAAAACATTAATGGGAGGATCAGGGAGGAGGACGAGAGCAGGTAAAGGAGTAAAGGAGGAGTTGGTGAAGGGGGGATAAGGGAGAAAGGGAGGTTTACGTGAGGGATATTGGACATGGGAGGGAGGATGGACGGGGGAGGACTGTTGGACTTGCTGTGAGCAGAGAGATTTTCTGGCTATGGCTTTTGATCAGTTGAGGCATCGAGTTGCTGGAGGTTTTGGGCACGGGGGCCAGGATATCCATAGATATCCTGGAGCTAGGTAGTTTTCCTAGTTGGCAGGGAGGACAGTAGGTTTGGGTAGTTATTTCTTGTTTGTGGTAGTGTTGATCTGTGTATCAGGTAGCAGGAGGGCAACAACAAGGCAGCAAGGCAACAAAAATTAGCATCAGAACCAGGTAAATTGTTAAGTTATGTATTTATTTCATTCTGAAATAAAAGCATTATTCATTGATAAATTTAAATTACTGAAGTTTCTATTATAAAGATAGTTGTTATGTTATGAAGCTATTAGCTCAGTTCATTAAATAAATTGCTTATGAAAGTAAAATGATGTTTATAAATATTTGGCTGTTACAGGAGCATGCTCAATGATGCTAGGTTAGGATAGGAATCCTGGGTAGAGGTAGTGGGCACTGCATGTTACTTGGTAAATCAATAACCCTCATTAGGGTTGGTTGAAAAACTTTCCCATGAGGCATGGACTGGTTAAAAAACCTCTCTTGAAAACATCATAGTTTTTGGTTGTGATTCTTATGTACATGTTCGAAAGGAAAATCAGAGTAAGCTGGATAATAAAGCTAAAAAGTGTATCTTTATTTGTTATAAATATGGTATAAAAGGTTATAAACTTTGGAACTCAGAAACTATGAAGGTTGTCTACAGAAGGGATGTAGTCTTAGAGAGGTTAAAGATGTTCTCAAACATGAAGTCCCACAAAAATAAAAAGAACCAAAGACAATATAGTTTGAGTTGGAGGGTGAAGAATCTGACTCAACATAATAACATGAATCGGAAGAAGAACCTCATACATTAGTATTGAGGAGATCGGTTTAGGAAAGAAGACAAAAAAAAATGTATAGTCCACCTAATTTCCATTCTAGGTTTTCTTTATCAATTACTAATGATGATCCTAGAATTGTTAGGGAGGTAGTGGATTCAGAGGATGGTAAAATTTGGAAGAAGGCCATGGTTTAGAAAATGGTAGCCTTGGATAAAATGAGTCTTAGGATCTATTTGAGTTTCCAACTTGAAGAAATCCCGTTAGTAGAAAATGGGTGTTTAAGAAGAATTCAAATGTATAAGATAAAGTATAGAAGTATAAATCTCGCCTAGTAGCAAAGGAATATTCCCAGGTAGAGGGAATTGATTTTTGTGACATTTTTTCTCCTATTCCTAAATTGAATTCTATTAGATTTCTTTTGTTTGTTGTTTTTGATTTTGATCTTGAAGTAGACATATGTATGTAAAGACAACATTCCTACATGGGGATGTTGAAGAAGAAATCTGCATGAAATAGCTAGAAGGTTTTGTAGTGAAGAGTAAGAAAGAGCTAGTTTGGAATTAAAAAAAATCCATGTATGGGTTAAATAAATATTCAATATGTGGTATCAAAAGTTTGATACTTATGTTTTGGGACTTGGTTTAACAAGGAGAAACATTGATCATTGTGTGTATTTCAATTTAGTTGGTGATCATTTTATTTATGTGATTTTGTATGATGATCATATGTTGTTGAATGGAAACAACAAGGGAATCATGGTAAAATCTTAGTTGTCTTCTAAATTTTATATGAAATATCTTGGTGCTACAAATTTTATTTTGGGCATGGAAATTAAAAGAGATAGAGCAAATTGGAAAATCTTGTGACCCAAAGGGGGAATAAATAGGGTTAAATGTATATGATATGAATCCAAGTAGGGGCATATATGGGGATAAATTTACATGTAATGTATAAATATATATGTAATAGGGTCGACCTAATAGCAAAGCGGCCTCATGTGTAGGTGAGAATATGCATATATAGAGATCATGTATTCATTATTGTAGACATGTGAATTGTGATGTATGAATGTATTTGGTTATGTGGAGGAGGTTCTCCTATTATTTAAGGAGTTATTATATACATTATCTATCTTGGAGTTGTGCTCCATGCTCACATTCTGTACATGGTGTAAAATTCTATTATGTTATGACATTTTAAACAATTTGATACTAGAGCATTGGTCTTAGGGTTTTTCTTTTTCAAGAAAGTCATTTTGGATTTTTCACTATAATTTTTTTTTTTTTTTTAGAGAATATTCAGAAAACAAAAATTAGAGTGTATTTAGAATACATTGCAAGGTATATATGGTAGAAATTTAAACTTCTATGTCATTATACGTTTAGAGATACACCCTGTGGAAGATAGGTTTTTTGACTAGTCCTATTACTAGTCTCAAACATGTGTTCTGGGTAAAATCATCACATCTTCTTTAGTAAGGATCCAAATTGAATGAGACTAGACACATTTGAAATATGAAAGTTTGTAGTTGTTTTGGTACAATTTTTAGAATCTGGTAGTAAATATTGGACACATGACATTCTGTATAAGTTCGCTCTGCCAGAAAGGACAAAAATCAACAAGGTTTGGGAAAGTTACCATAACTTTCACTTGGCACATCCTATTTCAGTCAAACCCATGGAATTGAAAAGAAGATAATTCAAAGTACTACAAGTTGAAATTTCAGACTCAGAGGAGCCAAAATTTCACAAATACATTAGAAGGAATGTCAGCGAGAAGGACAGACTCCAAATTACGGTTTCAAAGGTATGTTCACTTAAAGCTATCATAAATTTTGATTGTGATGTCTAATTGAGATGATTCAAAATCCATTGGAAATATTATACACAAGATATTATATTTGGAGAAAGTATTATAACTATTTGAGATCATTATCCTTAATATATTGAGGTTGTAAGTTAAGGGTTGGAATTAGACCTCAATCAAGAATCAATGACAATACCTAATTTTTATGGAGATGTAAATAAATATGAAATAAACCCTATGGAATGGTTGAGAATTATAAATAAATATAATTTGAGACCTTTCATGATAGGATTGTACTTGAGTGGTGAATATTTTGAATGGTGGGATAGCCTTGATGAAGGTACTAGACTCTCCCCCACATGGGAAAAATTTGAAAAACTCTTCTCAAATAAATGGATCAAGGATACAAAAAGGGAGGAGATGTGTAAAATTCAAGAGGATTTAAAACAAGAAAAATAAGAGATCAAGAATAAGGATGATGAGCTATCTAATATTCGAGACCTTAATGAAACACTCATTAAGGAGGTTCAAAAATTAAAATAGGGAAAGAGTGGCAATGAGAAGTAGGAAAAGGATGAATCAAGGGAATATTTGAAAAAAAAAAATGAAGAGATATGTAGATTACGAAACCATAATAAAAAAACTACGGGATGAGGTTAAGAGATTGAAAGAAGAAAAGAAGAATTATCAAAATCAAGAAGAAACAAAAATCTTGGATGAAGAATCTACCAAAAAGACTTGAAGATGAAATTTTCAAGAAGGTTGAGGAATCCCTAAATACTAATGAGGTAAAATCAGAAATGAAATCCAGAATTGAAGAAGGATGCTAGAATTTGATAAATGGGATAACATTGCAGCTGCAAAAGGAGAAAGAAGACAAGATTCAAGAAGGTCACCAAAATATACGTGAAGAAGTTGAACTTCATCTAGAGGATGTACATGCCAAATATGATGGAATTATCTCCAAGGATAGAGTAATTAAAGACCAAGCAAAGAGGATAAAGGATTCCATTGTCTATGAAAATAAGATAGATGAAATGGGTGTGCAGAATGAAGAAAAACCGTCAAATGTGAAACCATACCAACACCCTCATTATGAGGAAATATTTCAAGGAAGACAATAAGATCAATATCAACATCATCAAGGAAGAAGATGGAAAACTCATAAATATTCATGGAATATGACATCACAAAGCCATTATTCAAAAATATATTATCATAGACCAACATCTACTAGAAATTGGAGAAGCTTCAACAATAATACATGGAATCAAGGGAAATAAAATTGCGCAACAACTAGCCACCAGGGATTACGAACGAAAATAATTGATTTTAGATGGATGGATCATCATCAATGGAAAGAAGAAAGTAGGAACATGAGAAAATCATATTACTTGGTTTCATCACATGTGAAGCCTTTAATTGCAAATCTTTGAGGAAAAATCTTTTTGAGGGAGGGTACTATATGATGACCCAAAGGGGGACTATACATGGTTAAATGTATATGATATGACCCCAAGGAGGGGCATATATGGGGCCAAATGTACATGTAATATGTAAATATATATGTAATAGGGTCGACCCAATAGTAAATGGGCCTCATGTAGGTGTGAATATGTATATATAAAGATATGTATTCATTATTATAGACTTGTGAATTGTGATGTACAAATAAATTTCGTTATGTGGAGGAGGTTATCCTATTCTTTAAGGAGTTATTTTATAAATTATCTATCCTGGAGTTGCGATCCATGCTCACATTTTGTACATGGTGTGTACTTATGTTCTGTTATGATATTTTAAGCAATTGGAACATAAAAAAAAATTTGGTTCAATTAGAGGAAATATGTTTAGATAATGTTGCAAAGGTTTAATAAGTGGAAATGTAAACTAGTCAAGATCCCTATTCCTGTAGGTATAAATTTATTTGCAATAGTGTCCCAAGACATAGGAAGAGGAAGATGACATGTATCATGTTTCTTATGCTAGTGCTGTTGGTAGTTTTATGTATGAAATGGTCTGTACTAGACTGAACAATCCACATTCAGTGGGAGTTTTGAGTAGGTTTATGTCAAAACTAGAGAAGGAGAATTGGACAAATGTAAAGAGAGTTTTCAGGTATTTGCGTGACACTATATTATGGAATTTGGTACCAAGAAATACCTGGTTCATACAAAGTGTTGGACATACATGGATTTATTAACGAGGACTAGGTTGTCGATATTTATCATTGAAGATCTACAAGTGGTTATGTGTTTAACCTATTTGGAGGGGAAATTAGTTGGATGACCAGGAGACAATTTGTAGTGACACTCTCAAATACAAAATATGAATACATGGTATCTTCTCATGCGAGTAAGGAAGTTATATGGTTACAAAGGTTGTTTTCAGGTATTAGGTTTGTACATCAAGCTGTAAGGTTAGACTGTGATAGTTAGAGTAACCAATGGTGGAAAAAAAGTTACCAATTTGAGAAGAAAAACAAAGGTGGAAACCATGATAACACTAGTAAAAACATCTATAATTGGAAGAAAAAGGAAAAATCATGGCATGGTAGGTGTAATAATGGTAAGGAATGTGGTGATGATGTAAAAAAGTGGTTGGTGTCAGTAGTTCATGTCAACAACACAACGGATGGTAATGGAGGCAATAAAATCAAATGCACCAGTGATGACTAGAATAATGTGGGCTAGCCATAACCCCCTCTAACCACTTCATCGCTCCCCCAACACTAAGCATAGGGTGTTGACACCAATCCCTATACATGGGAAGGGGAGAATTGGCAAGAGTTTGATTCTCCCTATTGTTAAAGTTTTACTTATACAACTAACAATTACAATTCTTCTTTATTATTATAATCATGTAGCACATTAAATTCATAAATAAGATCACCAAGAGAGATGCAATCACATAAAAAATAGAGACACATAGATTATCCTGGGAAACCCTCAAGGGGGATAAATCCCAACAAAAACTTCCTCAATATAGATAGACCAAAGACTGAACATAAGATCCTCCTCTACTCCTTCACTAGGAAGAGTAGTGCACCACTTAACCAAGAAATACCAAGAGATAGACCAAAAGGCCTCCTTGACATCACCCCCAATTGCATCAACTTCTCCTCCAAGAATTGCACACTGTAGAGATGAGTGTGTGTGTGTGTGTCCAAATGAGGCACTGACCTCTCTTATAAATAGTGGTCTGGCCAACCTATAATTAGGTCTAGGCTAACCTGTCATTTCACCCTCTTAATTTACTATTAATTGTCAAGGCACAATAGGGCCAACTTTTATTAAGGCACAATAGGGCCTAATTAAATATAATATAATAATGTTATTCAATTCTCTCTTAGGTAGAATATTCTTCGAAGTTACAATATTTCAACACCTATACATGGGCAGGGGAGCGTTGACCTTAAAAAATGGTCAAAGCTCAAGGTAAAAGGTATTGTTTCGACCTTCTCATGATGAGTTTTTCTCCTCCACAATGACTAGGGATTATGACAAATGTTTTCACATGGTAATAAAGTTGCGACACTTAATAAAGTGCATGCGACACTTAGTAAGGTGCATATGACACTTGATAAAGTGAATGCGACACTTAGTAAGGTGCATACGACACTTGATAAAGTGCATGCAACACTTATTAAGGTGCATACGACACTTGATAAAGTGAATGTGACACTTAGTAAGGTGCATATGACACTTGATAAAGTGCATGGGACACATAGTAAGGTGCATACGACACTTGATAAAGTGCATGAGACACTTATTAAGGTGCATATGACACTTGATAAAGTGCATGCAACACTTAGTAAGGTTCATACAACACTTGATAAGGGGAATATGACACTTACAACACTTAAGTGTGGAATTTAGGTGTGTAACAGATGCCCCCTAAAGTGTGATGTCAAAGGAGAAAATGATGGCCGAAACACTCTACAAAATATTAATGCAAGGGTGTTGGAGTAGGAGAGCCCGACGAAAGCTGCAGACAAACATCAAATAGTATATATGTATCATCCCCGAGGCATGCATACCTATGCTCAAAATAAACTGACTCAAAGCATGGCTACCAACTAATACACTACATATCCATGAAAATACTGACTAAGGGTATGGCCACCAAAGATACAATGTGGATCCATACCTCCATGACATGGTTTGATTGTAGCCACGAAAGAATAAACAGTTGAGCTACGATATGACAAAAACATAACCACATACCAACACAAAGTGTGGATCTATGTGACACCATATACATCAGTAAGATTACCAATATGATGGTTATAATGGAATATTCTACATACTCAAATAATCTCCATCCCAACTTGGTAAAATCACATAACAAAGTGAGTTCCCAACCCATGGTCTTCATCCCAATTATGAAGCAATATGATTCTATCCATGTGAATAGATGTCTTGATGTCAAACATGGTAGAAACCACTTGATTATCGGTCATTAATGTATATTGTTAACAAGTGCAAGGGAAATCACCAATAATGACAATGACTCCCAAGGTACCCTAGTACATTCCAGTGAATGTGAATAAATGAGCTAAAGTCGAAAATTCATGGAATGATTCGATTAGAGGCAAATCATGTAAACCTTCTATCGAAATAAAGGAGGCCTTCCATTGAGACATGCAGTTCCCAAAGTACTAACTGGTTTCTAAGTCTAATTCCCAGATAATGTGTTGATGTTGACAGGAACAGACTCGTCAAAGGAGGGCCATGATGTATCCCCCATCATTGAAAATAAACAAACACAAGAAAGTGATGTAGGATGATAGATTAAATGAGTGTGGACTGACATGAGGATGAAAGTTGGTAATACTGCAGAGTGGTTGGTTCAAAGTGAAACTTCCCTTGAACATTGTGAGGCACAAAAAATGACTTGTCAAGAGTGACTGAACGAGTACCAAGAACATATTTGGATGATAAACATAGCACTCTTTGACTGGAATGAAAAAGTATAATGACACATAGAATTAGTATGACTTAGAGATAAGAAGATTACCCAACTGTAAGACAAGACACAAACATGTGCCATGTTCAAGGGAGACAACAAACAATTCCCATAATGTTTTTCAATAACTTGACCCACTTCCTTCAATTCCCCCCCCAACCATGATTGGCAAGTACCTATTTGTTTTCTAACAAGATTGAGGAGGATAATATATGCTCATTGTATCTCATCCTTGATGAATCCTTCAACATATGTTTAACGAACCTGAAGAAGTAGGGGTTAGGTCCCATATGGGTCATTCGATGCATAATTTTATGGGCCGAAACAAGGAAATATCAGTGGTATTTTCATGTTTAGAGAGTCTAAAAAGATCTTAAGGATGACTCCAAGGGTGTTTTTTTTCATAAATTTAGTCCCCCAAGCTTGAAAAAGTGTAAAACAATACAAGGGAGAACTCTTCTAGTCAAGGTTGACTAGAGTGTTCCTTTTTCATAATTAGTCCATCTAGTCCAAAAAAGGGTTAAACTTATACCAAATAGACGCCCTTTCAAACCTTTTAACGAGTGTGGAAGGAAACAAAATCAATAGACAATCTTTTCATGTTTAGGGAGTCTGAAAAGAGTTTAAAGGAGACTCTTAAGAGTTCCTTTTTCATATAGTTTTTACGAGCCCAAAAAAGTGATTGAAATATTATCAGTTGTCTGCTTCATTTTTTAACGAGCTTGACATAGAAAATGAAGTGTGCTCGGGGTAGGTTTCATTTTTACATAAGATTGAAATAGAGAAAAAACATGCTTGGGGTAGGTTTCATTTTTACACAAGATTGAAATAGAGAAAAACTATGCTTGGGGTGTCCGTTTCATTTTTACATGATTTTGAAACAGAGAGTGAAATTGTGCTTGGAGTGGTACCCATTGATGGGTTTATTCCCAATGTGATGTACAGAGGTTGGTACTTTTCCCCCAACATAACCGACAAAGGCTAGCATCTTAATTCCAACATGATGCCGAGAGGCTAGAGACATGCCCCCCAAGCTTCGTTTTGTCCACCGAATCTTTTTATTTACCCAAAACGACTCCTAGCTACTAATAGGAATATGTTCATGAGAGAGGGAGGAAGAAAGAGGATCAACTGAAACAAGCGAATGGAATGAAGGTTCAAGTATGAGATCTAGTGGAAGACTCAACTCAATTAGAGGGGGGTCCATTTCATTTTTTAACGAGCTTGACATGGACAATGAACCATGCTCATTGGTATCTATTTCATTTTTTAACGAGCTTGACACAAAAAGGGAACTATGCTAATGGGTATCTGTTTCATTTTTTAATGAGTTTGACACAGAAAAGGAACTATGATCATAATCCTCTATTTCATTTTTTAACGAGATCGACACATAAATGAAAACTTTGCTTGAAACCCTTGACCAAGGATTCCAAGAGGTCTTCATCAGATGCAAGAACAATGCTCTGGAAGAAACACATGTCAAGGGATTCAGTAGGGGTAACGAGGGGAAGATCAGGCTCCAAATCCCCTATTGAGTGGTTCATCATGTCAACTACTAGATATAATTCTAAAGAAGGCGAGCATACAAAGAGAGGCTTCTTATCATTCAGAGTTGAACGAATGGGACACAATGCCGCATAATTAACCCATGGTGGGTAGGATAACATTTGCATATAAGGAACATTCAGGGGAGTTGGATGTTTATCAATCATATCAGGACCAACAAATGAAAGTTGGTAAATGATCACAATGTTTCCATTATGAGGGAAATGCATCACTCGAAAGATTGTGGACACGACAACTTTCATAGCATAAACATAGTCTTGCCTAAGGAGAAAATTAAAGTCCAAGGGGCTATGGACTATCATAACATCAATACACACAATTTTCCCTCCTAAGGTGATGGGAAACTGAGGAAGGATCCCTTAAGGTTCTCTAGGCATTTTATTAAAATCCCACAGATGATGGGTTACCGACACAAGCCGAGGGGAACCCATAACTTTCCAAGAAGTTGAGGATAGAATGCTGACAGAAGAACCTTCGTCAACAATAGTGCTATGTATTTTGATCTTATTGCAAACCTGCATGATAATTTGGAAATCCAAGTAGGACGGAAGGTGAGGCTCCGTCAGACTATTCCAATCAAATGAAATGACCTTAGTATTTGGAGGGGGTGCAGTTGAATCGAGTGAAATGCCCCCTTGTCTGAAGAAATATGAAGTGGCAAGAAAGACCTAGTTGGTAGCCGCTTCACTCTCCAAGGGAAGAGTGGGATTGATCAAGGATTGTATTAGATCGACCAATTTATTAACTTCATTCTCCAAGGGGAGAGTGGGATCGACCAAGGATAGAATTATACCTACCACTTCATCAACCAATGGTTGGTTTGGAGAAGGTTCATGGGAAGAAATTGGAGGTTGTTGCTGGGAAATAGCAATGTGTTTCAACAATTTCGAAGATTCATCCATACGAGGAAAAAGTTAAGTGTGGTTCATTTCCCCATATAACCAACAATGAATCTTGATTTGATCCTTTTTTCCCCCAACCTGATGATTTCTCAGGAAAAGAAGAAGAAATTGAAGAAGATGCAATGGGAGAAGAAGGAAAAGGGTCAACATGAGGGTGATGTTATTGGGGTGGAGGGATTGTTGGCAACCAATTCAATTTTTTCTATTGCCCTTAAAGCTGCCTACACCTATGTCTCCTGAACTTCAAATTTTCATCGCATTTTGCAAACAGACGATATTGTCATTTCATACGACACTTGCAAATTAGTTTCGAATTATTTTTCACGACTGAAAGCGTGAAAAATCCTCCATCATTATTTGAATTGTCATGATCTGCTCATCGATATTCTGATTGGTATTTACCTTTGGTTTATTATTAAGTGGCTGGAATGATTTTTCGAACTGTGTCCATTTGCCTATTCTCACTTTGATTGCGCAACTCGATTTTTATTTCATTGATAAGGCATTGAGCAGGTAAATCTATGGTTTATATTTGATTATATAAAGGACATGGTTGATTTTGTTTTATATGATATAATCCTTACTATTATAAGCTCTTGACTTATCGATTTTATGAAATATCCTGTCGCAATGTTTTAAAAACTTTGATTACACATTTCATATTGAATGACAAAAGTTTGAAGTTATGCAATGTCGCATTGGTTAAACATTTGGGTTTTGATTTAATGGTTTGAATTATTACAATGGCTCATATTAAACTTTGGGTTTGATTTAACGTTGAACATTCATGATTTCAAATAATGGATTGGCGCATTGGTTTACTACCCTCCGTTTAAATCTTGGGTTGGCCGAATATTTTGGTTTATGTTATGATTGATTGAACAGGGGTTGTACTTTTCCATTACTATGCTGCATGGCGGTGGATAATCCCACCACCCTCACACGTGTAACATTAATTTGCATCCCCTTTCATCGTTCTCAGCTATTAGCCAAAACAATTTTGCTCCTGTGTGTTTAATCCGAACCCTACCATGCACCCGCACCATGGCTCCAGTCGTAAGGGATGAACCCAATGGTAGCCAGGCATTATTGATGTTTGACGGTGCTTACAGTGACCTTGAGGAATTCAGATGGCTCCCGTTCATACGAAATTTTGATGGCTATAACCCTAGTGTGGCTCGACAATTTGCATTAACCTTTGATGGCTGCCGAGCCAAGGTTGGGGATGTGCAATTGGAAATTGATGAGGAATTTCTCAGTTTAGCTACCGGTATGCTTGCTGTCGGACAGAGATGGTCAAAAAATTGCAAAGTGGAAGATGTCCCATGGACATTGCTCTTCCAGTCACGAAGAGTGAGCTCCTGTGACAAAGGTTTGCCCATGAATATGCTAAAGCAATGATGGCACGACTTGCTGATGGTAACCAAGCAATTCATCACATGCGAGGGCCGGTATGGTTTCGTTTTCTTGTACCACCTTCGACTACTTACGGTTTTCATGGGCTATGAGCTTAATATGCCTTACTACTTGCACAGGAGTCTGTTTAAAATGTCTAAAAGATACAAACGGAACCAGGCCGATAATAACCTATTTCATTTTGGGTTAATTAAAATGCTTGTGGTTTGTCATTTGGGGTTACGTCGAGACTGTTGGGATGATTTTCTTAAATGCAATAATTTTGATGATTCAAGCCCACCACAGGTTGAAAAACCTGTGGTGAGTGAGAGTAAGTCAGTACCCCCTGTGCCTTACAATGCTCTGTTACCTAAACCCCTACCCGACTCACCTATTGACCTACCCAATTCTGTGACCACAAATGTGGAAAATGTTAAACCCGTGGCTAAAAGGCCTAAAGCCAAACCTACTGCGAATTCTAAAGGCAAAAAGAATGCCCGGTTAATCTCTCGCATGGCAAGAAACCAAACGAAAGTTCCTGTCAACCCTGACCCTATTATGGTAAGTGAAGATTCTGACTCAGAGGTTGAACGATACCTGGCAAGTGAGTATCCCTATTCAGAAGGTCTGTGTGATAAACCCGCATACGATTTTGTGAAGAACCTACCACCTTGTTTGCAAAATGATCCTAATTATCCAGGCATCAAAATGCCTTGTGAAACCCCTGGTGACTCTTCAAAACCCCCTCCTGCTCTATCTCAACCAGCTACTCCACCATGTGGTCAGTGTGGCGCATGGTTAGAAAGGTATTACCTTGATGTGCCAATGCTACAGTCCAGAATTCATGCTCTGGAGGATCAAGTTGCAAAGATCTCTAGTCAAAAGGATAAGATGCCATCCACTGATAAGAAGGAGCGAACAACATGTTCGATTTTGTTTAAAAACGTGGAGTCGGCTACAACGGTCATCAATTCAAAATTGGCATAGCTCGATCAACCTCACTGGTATGATTATCACCTGTTTATATGACAAACTCATAAGCTCTGTTTACAGTGTGGATTTGTTTTGTCACATAAGCATGCACTATATGCATAATTTTATTTTGATTAATCGAATTTCGTTTCCCGGATTTGTTTTGATTGGATTTAGCTTTGATTCGATTAATCATGTTATGGATTTGATTGTTTTAATTTGGTTCAAATTGAATACTCTGTTGCTTATTGAAGTTGCTAACATATTTTCTAAACATAGGCTGTTTCTGGTATTCCAATTTTGAACACAGTCAATGGTTCGATTTGAATTGGTTATATTCTATACGATATAGTTGGCATAACTGTTACAATGTTATATTCCATGTCTGATTTGACCAATTCGAATATCATTCTGTTAGTGCATAACCAAATTGCAACTGCTCGATTCGCATCGTTTGACCGTGTTATCAGTCCAATTCATATTACAACAAATATCTTATTTAAATTTGTGATTATGCCCAGGATTGCGATTTGTTTCTATATTTGACTCAGTCACAATTCGATTTGATTGTTTCCCAGTTTATGGTTATCATCGCTATTGATGGTTACAATCACTATGTGATCCTGTCTGTTGACTGTGTAAACGCTCAACGATCGTGATATATGGCAATGTTTGATGCTGTTATAAATGTTTTATTTGGAAATAATCGTAACAGTTTTCCCATATTGGCATTTGATTAAAACAATATGAATCTTATGCACATTGTTACAGCCATAACAAATCAATTATGATTGTGTTCGATCATGATTGTATCGATTATGATTGTGTTGATTACATCGTATCTTATACGATATGATTCACCATTGATTTAATTCGATATGAAAAAGTTTGGTTACTATTTGACCTGATTTTATGGCAACTGAAAAAACAGAGCATTCTTACCCTGTCCCGATTGCATCCTTTTCGATTTTGTTAATTTGAATGATAAACTCATTTTGAATCATAGTGATTCGTTTTGGATATTTATTAAAAGAAAATTAAATTGGTTTTGTTTCTTTTGAAAAGATTTGGTTTGATTTCTATCTGATCCTATATGCTATTTTAGACTAGCTATAGAATCAAATGATTCTGTAGCTAAGTCTGTAGGATCAAATTTTTGTTATTTTGTTATTGAAATATCTTTCTAATTTGATATTTGTGTTCTATTGCAGGTAAATTCGAAATTGCAATTGAGTTGATGAGTAGTTAGGGGATGTTTCAAAGATTTCACTTGCATTTCATTTTCTTAGTTTGGTGATTTTGGGATATCTCCCAGATTATGTAAAACAATTTGATATTATCCACAAGGAAGTTTTACCTTGTGAAGAGACCTATATATACTTATGATTTTTGTAATAATCATCATCCTCATTCGTGGGAGAACAAGGATATGGAG
>ML822186.1:87385-98427 GCA_009831015.1 Picea engelmannii | reverse complement strand
ATATATATATATATATATATAATTTTTTTAGGATAAATTATTTTAATATTATCAATATTTATTTTATTTCTTTTTCTCAGGTGGCTAACCTAGTCCACATATTGGTTGGAAGTTGCCACATCAAACGAGAGCAAATCTACTTGGGATCTGCCATTGTGAAACTCTTCCATTTGTTGGTGGAGGAATATTTTAATCCATCAACATGTTCTTGATGGTGGAAATGAAGAAGACAAAACCCCTATGGTATTTGGAGAGAAGATAATGCTGTGGTATCAAAGACTAGGACATATTGGAGAGAAGGACCTTCTATCAATACACAACAAAGGTATGGTCGAAGGTATGTATGATTACACAATGGATTTTGATTTATGTGAAAATTTCATAAATGGTAAATAGAATCAAGTAATATTATCATTTGGTGTTACAAGAGCAAAGGGGATCTTATAGTTGGTACATAGTGTTTTGTTTCGACCTGTACTTGTTCCATCACTAAGTAAATCTATGTACTATGTTTCATTCATTGATGATTCCTTGAGGAATACATGGATTTATTTCCTTTGAAAGAAATATGAAGTCTTTGGTAAATTTAAAGAGTTTAAGGATCTTGTGGAGAATCAAACAGAGAATAAAATAAAGGTGATGAGGAAAAATAATGGTCGAGAGCTCTGTGGGAATGAATTTTGACTACTCCATACACACCTCAACATAATAGGATTACAGAAAGGATGAATAGGATGTTGATGGAAAACAAATAGGATGTTGATGAAAAAACAAAGGAGCTTGCTCAATGGTGCTAGGTTAGGATAGGAATCTTGGGTAGAGGTAGTGGGCACTAAATCAATAACCTCATTAGGGTTGGTTGAAAAACCTCCCCATGAGGCATGGACTGGTAAAAAAACCTCTCTTGAAAACATCATAGTTTTTGGTTGTGATGCTTATGTACATGTTCGGAAGGAAAATCAGAGTAAGATGGATAATAAAGCTAAAAAGTGTATCTTTATTTGTTATAAATATGGTATAAAAGGTTATAAACTTTGGAACTCAGAAACTAAGAAGGTTGTCTACAGAAGGGATGTAGTCTTAGAGAGGTTAAAGATGTTCTCAAACATGAAGTCCCACAAAAATAAAAATAACCAAAGACAATATAGTTTGAGTTGGAGGGTGAAGAATCTAGCTCAACATAATAACATGAATAAGAAGAAGAATCTCATACATTAGTATTGACGTGATCAGTTCAAGAAAGAAGACAACCAAAAATGTATAGTCCACCTAATTTCCATTCTAGGTTTGCTTTATCTATTACTAATGATGATCCTAGAACTGTTAGGGAGGCAATGGATTCCGAGGATGGTAAACTTTGGAAGAAGGCCATGGTTTAGAAAATGGTAGCCTTGGATAAAATGAGTCTTGGGATATATTTGAGTTTCCAACTTGAAGAAATCCCATTGGTAGAAAATGGATGTTTAAGAATAATTCAAATGTATAAGATAAAGTAGAGAAGTATAAATCTTGCCTAATAGCAAAGGAATATTCCCAGGTAGAGGGAATTGATTTTTGTGACATTTTTTCTCCTATTGCTAAATTGACTTCTATTATATTTCTTTTGTTTGTTGTTGTTGATTTTGATCTTGAAGTAGATAGATGTACATAAAGACAACATTCCTACATGGGGATCTTGAAGAATAAATCTACATGAAATAGCTAGAAGGTTTTGTAGTGAAGAGTAAGAAAGAGCTAGTTTGCAAGTTAAAAAAGTCCATGTATGGGTTAAATAATTCTTCAATATGTGGTATCAAAAGTTTGATACTTATGTTTTGGGACTTGTTTTAACAAGGATAAACATTGATCATTGTGTGTATTTCAATTTAGTTGGTGATCATTTTATTTATGTGATTTTGTATGATGATGATATGTTGCTGAATGGAAACAACAAGGGAATCATCAAGGAGGTAAAATCTTAGTTGTCTTCTAAATTTTATATGAAATATCTTGGTGCTACAAATTTTATTTTGGGCATGGAAATTAAAAGAGATAGAGCAAATAGGAAAATCTTATGACCCAAAGGGGGAATAAATAGGGTTAAATGCATATGATATGAACCCAAGTGGGGGCATATATGGGGATAAATGTACATGTAATGTATAAATATATATGTAATAGGGTCAACCTAATAACAAAGGGGCCTCATGTGTAGGTGAGAATAGGCATATATAGAGATCATGTATTCATTATTGTAGACATGTGAATTGTGATATATGAATGTATTTGGTTATGTGGAGGAGGTTCTCCTATTATTTAAGGAGTTATTATATACATTATCTATCTTGGTGTTGTGATGCATGCTCACATTCTGTACATGGTGTGCAATTCTATTTTGTTATGAAATTTTAAACAATTTGATACCAGAGCATTGGTCTTAGGGTTTTTCTTTTTCAAGAAAGTCATTTTGGATTTTTCACTATAATTTTTTTTTCCTGGGAATATTCAGACAACAAAAATTAGAGCTTATTTAGAATGAATTGCAAGGCATCTATTGTAGAAATTTAAACTTCTATGTCATTATACGCTCGGAGATACACCCTGTGGAAGATAGGTTTTCTGATTAGTCCTATTACTAGTCTCAAACATTTGTTCCGGGTAAAATCATCATATCTTCTTTAGTAAGGATCCAAATTCAATGAGATTAGATACATTTGAAATAGGAAAGTTTGTAGTTGTTTTGGTACAATTTTTAGAATCTGGTAGTAAATATTGGACACGTGACATTCTGTATAAGTTTGCTCTCCTAGAAAGGCCAAAAATCAACAAGGTTTGGGATTACCATAACTTTCACTTGGCACATCCTATTTTAGTCAAACCCATGGAATTGAAAAGAAGATAATTCAAAGTACTACAAGCCAGAATTTCAGACTCAGAGGAGCCAAAATTTCAGAAATACATTAGAAGGAATGTTAGCCAGAAGGACAGACTCCAAATTAGGGTTTCAAAGGTATGTTCACTTAAAACTATCATAAATTTTGATTATGATGTCTAATTGAGATGATTCAAAATCTGTTGGAAATATTATACACAAGATATTATATTTGGAGAAAGTATTATAACTATTTGATATCATTATCTTTAATATACTGAGGTTGTAAGTTAAGGGTTGGAATTAGACCTCAATCAAGAATCAATGGAAATACCTAATTTTTATGGAGATGAAAATAAATATGAAATCAACCCTATGGAATGGTTGAGAATGATAAATAAATCTAATTTGAGACCTTTCATGGTAGGATTGTACTTGAGTGGTGAATATTTTTAGTGGTGGGATAGCCTTGATGAAGGTACTAGACTCTTCCCCACATGGGAAAAATTTGAAAAACTCTTCTCAAATAAGTGGATCAATGATACAAAAAGGGAGGAGATGTGTAAAATTCAAGAGGAGTTAAAACAAGAAAAATAAGAGATCAAGAATAAGGATGATGAGCTATCTAATATTCGAGACCTTAATGAAACACTCATTAAGGAGGTTCAAAAATTAAAACAGGGAAAGAGTGGAAATGAGAAGTAGGAAAATGACGAATCAAGGGAATATTTGAAAAAAAATATATGAAGAGATATGTAGATTACAAAACCATAATAAAAAAAATACTGGATGAGGTTAAGAGATTGAAAGAAGAGAATAAGAATGATCAAAATCAAGAAGAAACAAAAATCTTGGATGAAGAATCTACCAAAAAGACTTGAAGAGGAAATTTTCAAGAAGGTTGAGGAATCCCTAAATACTAATGGGGTAAAATCAGAAATAAAATCCAGAATTGAAGAAGGACATCAGAATTTGATAAATGGGATAACATTGCAGCTCCAAAAGGAGAAAGAAGACAAGATTCAAGAACGTCACCAAAAGATACGTGAAGAAGTTGAACTTCATCTAGAGGATGTACATGCCAAATATGATGGCATTATCTCCAAGTATAGAGCAATTAAAGACCAAGAAAAGAGGATAGAGGATTCCATTGTCTATGGAAAGAAGATAGATGAAATGGGTGTGCAGAATGAAGAAAAATCGTCAAATGTGAAACCATACCAACACCCTCATTATTAAGAAATATTTCAAGGAAGACAATAAGATCAATATCAACATCATCAAGGAAGAAGATGGAAAACTCATAAATATTCATGGGATATGACATCACAAAACCATTATTCAAAAATATATTATCATATAGCAACATCTACTACAAATTAGAGAAGCTTCAACAACAATACATGGAATCAAGGGAAATAAAATTGTACAACAACTAGCCACCAATGATTACAAACGAAAATAATTGATTTTAGATGGATGGATCATCATCAATGGAAAGAAGAAAGTAGGAACATAAGAAAATCATATTACTTGGTTTCATCACATGTGAATCCTTTAATTGCAAAGCTTTGAGAACAAATCTTTTTGAAGGAGGGTACTATGTGATGACCCAAAGGGAGAATATACATGGTTAAATGTATATGATATGAACCCAAGGAGGGGCATATATGGGGCTAAATGTACATGTAATATGTAAATATATATGTAATAGGGTCGGCCCAATAGTAAATGGGCCTCATGTGTAGGTGTGAATATGTATATATAAAGATCATGTATTCATTATTATAGACTTGTGAATTGTGATGTACAAATATATTTGGTTATGTGGAGGAGGTTCTCCTATTCTTTAAGGAGTTATTTTATAACTTATCTATCCTGGAGTTGCGATCCATGCTCACATTTTGTACATGGCGTGTACTTATGTTCTGTTATGATATTTTAAGCAATTTGAACATAACAAAAAAATTGGTTCAATTAGAGGAAATATGTTGAGACAATTTTGCAAAGGTTTAATAAGTGGAAATGTAAACTAGTCAAGATCCCTATTCCTGTAGGTATAAATTTATTTGCAGTAGTGTCCCAAGACATAGGAAGAGGAAGATGACATGTCTCGTGTTTCTTATGCTAGTTCTGTTGGTAGTTTTATGTATGAAATGGTCTGTACTAGACCGAACATTTCACATTTAGTGGGAGTTTTGAGTAGGTTTATGTCAAAACTAGAGAAGGAGAATTGGACAAATGTAAAGAGGGTTTTTAGGTATTTGCGTGGCACTATATTATGGAATTTGGTACCAAGGAATACCTGGTTCATACAAAGTGTTGGACATACATGGATTTATTAGTGAGGACTAGGTTGGAGATATTGATCATTGAAGATCTACAAGTGGTTATGTGTTTAACCTATTTGGAGGAGAAATCAGTTGGATGACCAAGAGACAATTTGTAGTGGCACTCTCAATTACAAAATGTGAATACATGGTATCTTCTCATGCGAGTAAGGAAGTTGTATGGTTACAGAGGTTGTTTCCAGGTATTAGGTTTGTACATCAATCTGTAAGGTTAGACTGTGATAGTTAGAGTGAAATATTTCTGGCAAAGAACCCAACTTACCATTCTAAGACAAAGGACATTGATGTTTAATATCACTTTGTGAGAGACATGGATGAAGACAAGAAGGTGTTGCTGGTGAAGGTGGAGGCTTTGAAGAATATTGTAGATTCATTAAAAAATTCTATAAGCACCGAGAAGTTCTCTTAGTGTAGAGAATAAACGAGCATTACTTCCTTGAATTGTTGATCATGTAATCCTTGGGCCCCTTGTCAGAAAACAATTTTTAATTAGTCCCATGTGTGATTTGTTGCATTGGGTAGAGGGTTCAAGGGAGGAGCCCCTGAATTTTTTTTTGGGTAGTTTTTGGGTTTGTTTTGGTTAGTTTTGGCACACGGTTTTCTGGCCCATGGTTTTCTAATTATGATTAAGGAATGAATATTGTAATCTAATACAGATCAATGGATTAAGGTTCTGGATTCCATGAAATCACATATATTGTATTTGTAAATAGTTAATACAGATCAATGGATTAAGGTTCTGGATTCCATGAAATCACATAATGAGAGTTAGAGTTGTGGCTCTCAACATTTGCTAGTTTCATGGTCAAGGGTTTCCAAGGTAAATTTATCAGTACTATGTGTGAAGGGTGGCTTCAAAACTATTCTAAGGTAATGTGATCATGTTTAGAAACAAACCCCCAGATTATTTCGAAAAATAATGATAAGATATCTTGGACTAGTAGCAAGGAGGAGTAACAACAAACAAGAAAGAGTTGTATCAATCAAGAGTAACAACATTGAGTTGTAGGGGAGTGACAAAAATGGTGGAAAAAATTACCAATTTGAGAAGAAAAAAAAAGGTGGAAACCATGATAACACTAGTAACAACATCTATAATTGGAAAAAAAAGGAAAAATCATGGCATGGTAGGTGTAATAATGGTAAGGAATGTGGTGATGATGGGAAAAAGTGGTTGGTGTCAGTAATTCATGTTAGAAACACAATGGATGGTAAGGGAGGAAATAAAATCAAATGCACTAGTGATGACTAGATCATCCTCCCCTCAACTTAAGTGATGGGAAAACATTGACATGATGACATGGAAAATGAACACAAGATAGGGAATTTTCATGCATTTAACAAGGAAGTCAATGAACACTGTAAATACAAAGGAAAACTTGTACCTCCATACTTACCCACAAGATTTGAGATGATGATAGAAACATGTGATAAGATTCATAACAAAATTATAAAGTGTGTGGAATGTGACATAACCAATGGAAAACAATAAGCAACATAATCAAATTAGAGTGCAAGGATTTGTAGCAATCGTCCAAGTAGAAAATGAATCAATGATATGCAACAAACACGAGAATGGTGCTCGAGGATTCATGAACAATGATAACGAAAAAAATGGCTTGAGTATCCATAATAATGTGAAATAGAGAAAAGTCCAAAATTTGTAGCAAGTAACTGGATATGTAGCATGAATAAAACTAGTGCGAAAATCAATGTTCTTTTTTTTTCTTTTATTGGTTCAAATATTGTTTGTAGTAGGCTTGTTACGAAATTTTTCACCTGCAGACATATGAAACTTCCCATGGATTACTAGACCCTTATACCAATACAAAAAAAATACAAGTGGACACTAACATCCCTTTAAACTTGTCTTAACCAATCAGAATGAGAAGGAGAGAAAGGATACGATGAACCTATTTCAACGTTTGTCCTCGCTGCTTCCAATCGTTGGGCTTGATCTCCAATCTCCCTAGTGCAAATTGAGATCTACAATGGAAAATAAAGGAAAACAACTATCTCCTACTCTACAAGATTATATAAGACAAGTCTATCTAAGAAGATTAGAGTAACAATAGACAAGAAAATGTACCAAGACATAAACTTGAAGGAAATAGGCCAAGTATATATTAATTGGAAATCCAAAAAGAGATACTTATAGACAACGATTGATGCAACAACAACATATCCAAGCTGTCATCATCCATCCCCTTGCACGAATTTACCAAGATCAAAATGATGATACTCTGACTGATTACTTCCCCCTTCACCTTGGAAATACCTTCAATATATAGGCTTGAAAGGCTCAACCACCATGAGAAAATGAAGGATATCAATCCTTGAGTTTAGGATCTGATCCTAATATGAAGCCATAAAATAGGGGTCAAACACAACCAACCTCATCCCAAGAGAGTTGGCCCACAAAATAAGGTGGAGGATCCTCCTTTTCCCTCTAACAAGATTGACACTCCCCCTTAGTTGAAATCAGGGCGTCATCCTCTAGACGCTCACCTAAAATGGAAAAGGGGGTTCCAGTCCATGAAGTGGCATTCCCCTAGCATGGTAGGGGGGCACCACCCTTCATAAATTCCGAAAAAATGGTCGATTTTTCCAAGAAAAAGGTGTGTTTTGACCTTGAAATGATGGGTTTCTTCCTCCAATATGACTTAAGGGTCATGGAAAATGTCTTTCATGGTGTCAAGGTGTTGTGACACTTGAAAAAGTAAATGCAACACTAGGTAAGGTGCATACGACACTTGCGACAGTGCATGCAACACTTAACAAGGTGCATACGTCACTTTGCGACACTTGTGACACTTAGGGTGTGAAATTAAAGTGTGACATTTTGATGTGTAACAAGGATGGTTTTCAAATAATATCTATCTAACTTTGCCCTAAAAAGGGTTTTCATATTCATAATATTTTTTTATTTTATTTTAAAGACAACTGAGAAAATCAAGTTGTGGGAAGTGTAGGTGACATAGCCATTGTGCTAAAAATCTCCAAATATGAACAAATAGAAAGATCTCTAATGAAAACATATTTGGAAAATGACTATTGATATAGCCTCAATTGATGACCATTATCAAAGAGAGGTATCCAATATTCATCAATGGCTCATAGCTTTACAGAACCATTGTCATAAATAATAACAATCTCATATGGCCCTAGCCAATGAGTACAACACTTGCCTTTGAAATATTTGAACCTATAATCACACAAGAGGGACGAATGTCCAACCTATAAATTATTCTTATTGTTGAATTTTTCATGCCACTTATCCATCTTATGTTGAACAATAAAGTTTTGGTGCAAGGCATCTTGACAAATTTCATCTAGTTCATTGATCTAGTCCAGACAATACTTTTGAGATTTTGATAGGTTGAATCCCACATAAAATGAAGTTCGAAGAGTGTTTACTTCAAACTCAATGGGAAGTACCACATTATTACCATACACAATCTCATATGGGGTGAAGCCTTTTGTGTTTTTCTAGGTGGTGCATTAATCCCATAGATGGTTCACCACACAAGGATGGTTCCAGAGTGTTACTGGGCTTCCCAAACCAGTCAACACTCAATCTCTCATAGGATTCCCAACACCCACAACAATCCAAGTACCCAGATCTCTTCTACCCAACTTGCACAACCCAAGAGAATGGACCCCCACCCTTCTCTGCCACACAGTCCCTCAAGAAGTCCTTCTCCTTCTATGGCTCCAATGCAGCTGGTCCATAATCTCCATGCTGGGACTCTCAGGACTCATAGCTATGAGAAAATCTAGACACAGGGCAAGCATCTCAGACATGCAGGCCTCAAATCATGGCTGGACTACACCAACGATCTCTACAACCAACAATGACATGGATGCTCTTCAACAATTCATATTCCTTTCCCAAGCCAAGACATAGATGGGGAAAGATGAGTGGGTGACATAAATGAATGGAGTGAAGTCTCCATGAGAGGTGTGAAACAATGAAAAATAGGGTGAATGAATGTGTGAGGGAAGAGTGAAGCGACCAATAGCAGAACGAGGAAAAGACATGAGAGTGAGAGAGAACGAAGCCCCCAACAAGCCAGGGACAGGTTTATGTAATTCATGGGGATCAAGAACCTCTTGTCCTTTCCCCAAGAAGATCATGTAACTACTATTATCCATTAAGAAAAGTGGAGAATAAAATATAAAATAAAATGCTTAGCCCCTCAAGCCCCCTCTCTTTTGGAATCATAGCCCCCTATAACTCTAGTCCTTGTCCGTCTAACAACCATCCATGCATTTATTATTAATAATGTTCAAAACAATACATTTCTTGGGCACACTGGCCTTTTAATAATTGTTTGGGCACTCTAGTCTCTTAGCAGTGTAACAATACATTATTTAATATGGGGGCTCAAAACCCAGGGTGTTACATCCCCTCCCCCTTATTTTGGCACTGTCCTCAATGCATATACAAACAAGAATCAAAATTCCAAAATTTATTCAAAAAGCTGCGGGTACTCTACCCACATGGAATCTTCATTCTCCTGGTAGGTTTTTAAGGACTATAGTAGGTCCACTGTACTTTTACCAGCTCTATAACTTGATTCCAGAGAATTTTTACTTTTCTGTCCAATATTCGCACTGGCTAGACCTGAAAGTCTCCCTCTATCTCTACCTGAATCATATGATAATCAATAACATGGTTAGGATCATGTACATATTTATTTAGAAAAGAGACATGAAATACATTATGCACATTCATGGAAACATGAAATGCAAGCATGTATGCAACTTTCCCTATTCTGTCCAATATCTCAAATGGACCAAAGAATCTGGTTGCTAGCTTTGTACATCTACCCAACTTCAAAGATCTCTTCTTGGGCTTCACTTTCAAAAGAACATGCTCCCCTACTTTAAATTATCTTGTTGTCCTATTCTTATCTGCATAAACTTTATGTCTATCCTGAGCTGCCTTTAAATTCTGGTTAATCTTAACCATCTGGTCTTCCATATCCTTGAGCAACTCTAGCCCAAGTACCACTCTATCTGTTGGGTTGTCCCAACTTACTGAAGTACTACATTTCTTACCATACAGGGCTTCAAATGGGCTCATCTTCAATGAAGCTTGATACCCATTATTATAGGAAAACTCAACCAAGTGCAAGTAATCTTACCACTTAGATGGCTTATCCATCACATACATTCTCAACATGTCTTCAATTACTTGGTTGACCCTCTCTATCTGCCCATTTGACTGTGGATCGTATGAGGTTCTAAAGTTTAGATTTGTACCAAATCCTTTAAATAATCCCTTCTAGAAATTTGAAGTAAACTTCGTGTCTTTGTTTGAGACAATTTCCCTAGGTATCCCATGCAACCTAGCAATTTCCTTCATGTAAATTTATGCAATATTCACTACTCTATGAGTTGTTTTCATAGGAAAAAAATGAGCAACCTTTGTCAATTTATCAACCACTACCATGATTGAATCGTGTTGCCTCGCTGTCCTGGGAAATTTATTTATAAATTCAATGGTTATTACTTCCCATTTCTTCTCTGGAATTGGTAATGGTTGTAGCAAATCCATTGGGTGTCTATGCTCAACCTTCACTCTCTGACATTCCATACATCTAGCGATGTATCATCAACATCCTTCTTCATCCCCGACCAAAATAATTGGCTTCTTACTGCCGTAATTGTTTTCCGGTAACTGAGATGTCCAATATATGGGACATTATGCATTTATTTTAATACCAACTTCCTAAGTTCTTCGGAACTAGGGACATGAATTCTATTTTTATGCATAAGTAATCCATCTTCCTTTATCTCATACTGTTTCATTTTCTGTTGTACATCCTCTTGCC
>ML822186.1:61933-77845 GCA_009831015.1 Picea engelmannii | reverse complement strand
GTGTGCATTCAGAAGATAAAAAGCTTTAAATTAACACAGGCCTACAGCCTTTACCACATCCGGTGGTATGCATTCAAATAATATAATCATGTGATTTAATAACATAGCTCTGGTTGAGGAAATTCTTACCATAATTTCCTTTCAACAATTATGCAAAAGAGTGATAAAACTCATAGCTGCATGACTGCCATTAGAATTATACTACTTGAATATCTGATAGCAGTAGAAGCTTTCATGCTTCTTTTATCAGACTTATAACCAGCTCTTCAGCTCTCTGTTGCTTCCTTCATGAGGTAGTAAAATTACCAACAACACCTGCGACATGCAAGCATTCTTTCCTTGGGCTGGCCAATCAAGACATAACATACTTACTGCCACAAATTGCAACAACTTCTTTCTCCCTATGACCCTTTTCTTGCAGATCCCAGAAGCATTCAATTCTTCTAGGATTCCTACAAGTTTCTCCTACATGGCCACTGGCTATGACCACGCGCCTATCCAAAAGGCGTTTCAGGATTTCGCATATCAAGTGTTTCGATATGAGTCACCCTCGACTCTCTCTATCCCCGAAATCTGAAACAAGAGTCTAGCGTATCCTAGCTCTTCCTTTAACTTCCACCGGTGTGACCTCTAGCGAAATTCAAGGATTAGCTCTCCTCCTTTCTCCCGAGGTCCAAACTCCCGAACCCATGTTGCCTCAGATCAAAGGTCCACAGCTTTCCAGGTTCGACGGTCCCGATCAATTCCTCGCGAATCGACAATTTACGTTTCGGGGTTTCGAAAAACAGTTTCCCCTACTTTTCTTCCGGTCTCTAGTTTTCCGAAATCTATGTGAGCCAGATCCAACAACTCAAAGCTCCTCGTAATCCAACGGTGTGGATCCTTTTTCTCGTGAATCGGGACTTCACGGTTCGTGAAATTAGAAAGCAGTTCTCTTCCCTCTTTCAACTTTTGTCTTCATGAAATTCAAGTGTGTCAGATCAACGGCTGACACTCACCGTGATTCAATGGTCTAGATCTTTCCTCACGAATCGTAAGTTTGCGTTTCAATATTTTTTAGAACAACTTCCTCTGTTCTCCCAACTTTCGATTCTCTGAATTCCCGATGAAAGGAATCAACGGTTCGATCTTCCCTGAGATCGATGGTTCAATACCTCTCGTGAGACTTTGAGTATTGAATAACTCTTAGCGTTATCTTCCTCGCATTTGGCTAGATCCGACAGCTCACGGGTTTTTGGCACTTCTTCCTGGAAGCACTCCACCGTCCGATTCTATCCTCGTTAATCTCTTTTCGCGATTCGGGACTTGGAGTGACCAAGAATTTGGCCTGCGCTCAAAGTTCACGATCCCTGAATTTACGAAATGATCCAATGGTTCAAACCAACCACGATCAACGACCCACTTTATTCTGGATCCTAGAGTGGCGAGTTTCTCCATCCACTAACCACCTTCCAACTTCTGGCTATCTTACGGTCCCCCACGATTTCGCAAGTTCTCCACGGAGAATTTTGATCGTTCGTTCAAATTCTAAATGACTTCTTTCCAAATATCTTGGCATCAATTCTTCTAGAATTGACTTCCTCCCTAACTTGAAGGATTTCGAATAATTCAAAGGCTTCGATGGTGTTTTCCCTTCCGAGCTTCGATTAGTGAAATTTTAACTTCACCTTACCGTGCACTTGCACTCGGCGTGTGAACTTGCTATGTTTCTCTCAGAGCTTTTAACTTAATCAGTCTCAAAGGGACTTGACCCTTCAGTGTTTTCCAAAAGACTTTCTGGTGTCCTCCTGGCACCCTCTACATTCGTCTCCTGGAGTCTTTTGAACTTAAAACAAGTTCCCTCTATAAGCACTCCTTGCATTGGATATGCGCACTCTTCATACCAAAAGTTCCATGCTATCTCTTCTGAGCTTTGTTTTCTGAACTGGAAGAATTATGTGTCTCTTCCATTTCTTTGCACTTTATGGCAATTCAAATCAGTTCTGGCACTCGTCAACCTTTTGCAATACAAATGCGTAGACGATTAGAATTTGTCAGGCCTTTGTTTCTTGACAATTCCTCATCTTTCATAACAATCAATGTTAAGAAAATGTTTCAATTTCACGACTTTTCTGAGCTCTGCTCGGCTCTGCAATTTTCGGGTTTTCGAAACTTTCGTTTTCGTCATTTCGGGATTTTCGGCCTTCGGGTTTTTGGTACTCGGGACTTCGGGTTTTCGGCACTGGGGATTTCATTTGCAGTGACTCCCAACCTTTTATCATTTCAATTCCTGAATTCCGAAAATTCGGTTTCCTTATTCCCCGGGCCCGCAACATAGTTGTCGTCCTTAAAATCCGCTACGATTATTCTGTCTTTGGAGATTTCGGGACTTCGGGTTTCGGTCCACGAAAATCCAACAGTTAAATATTCGTAACATTAGTCACCCTTTTTGTAACTTGCGATCTCGTGAGTTCGTGAGTCGAATACCCTCGACTCATTTCCTCTAACAACCAATACCCGAGATGTGACACGGGTATGGCTCCCTCCTCGCTAGCGTCTGCTACGCATGACCGTAGTCTAGGGCTAAGTGCTAGCACCCTTCGCTATTCGCACCTTCGTGAGTTATGGCATCCAACCCTGGTGCCTCCCTTTCATGAAACCCCGAGAAGCGATGTTGACTTTTCTCCTCTCATTCTCGCTACTTCGCAACTTCACAAGTTTCAATGTTGAGCTCCCATGCCCTTATCTCATGAGTCCTGTAAATCGTGAATTACTTTATTCTTCGGGCCCACAGCACAGTTGTCGCCCTTCACCACCGTGGCATGTGGTACGTTCAGGAGGGTCCACGTCGCTTTTAACGACGTCATCGGGTCCCACCACTCTCGCCTGTCTCCTCGACCCACTGGCACGTGGTACATCTCCATGTGTCCACGTCCATTCCTAGAAAAATCCAACGGTCAGATCTTTCTCATATCTACGGCGCAGATCCTTTCAGCGTTTTGGGCTTCCAAACGCCGATGCGCTCTAACTCCTATTAGTCCTCCGGGCTAGACTCGTGGTTCACATGACCTCCCCTTATATGACCACAGTCATACCTCCTATCGAGGTTTCGGACTTTCCAATGCCAAAACACATATGTCCTCAGGATTCGCGATTCCCCGAACCCCAATTTCCCGATGGATGACTCTCCTTCTGGAACTTTCCTGAATGCCTCGATCTCAGCCACGCATCCCTGCTTCTCGCTATTTCGCGATTTCAAATGCTCTAGGTGCCTTGTCTTCAAGATTCGCAAAACACCAAACCCCGATATGCCGATGGGCTCCCAATCTCGCCCACGTGTCCCAACTGACGGACGGCTCAGATCCAATCTAGGGATTTCACAACTTGTGATTCCCCGATGACAAAGTTCTATGTCAACTCAAAACCCCAGTAGCTGATATACCGATGGGTCACTCGATCTTCGCCACATGTCCCATCAAACAGATGGCTCGGATCGTTCCCAAGACTTTTACCATGAAAATTCCTGACCTCCTGTCATCCTGACTCCCGATTTCACGAATGTCAATATCTCGATATTTCGGCATGTGAAATGTCGACGGGATCTTTATTATCACCACCTGTCCCTTCGAGATGGACGGTCCTGACTAATTCAGGATTTTGTGTATCGTGATTTCCACACTCCTGTGCAATATCCAAAGGGCTTTAAACCCCCGTGCACACTTTTCAGATCTGACGGTCACAAGGGTTCGCCTTCCCTCTCGAACAGATCCTAGAGCTCCTACACCATCGGTGTGGAGTTCTCTCTCCCTGTGGACTTATACCACACTGGTTGCGGTTTCATAATGTCGCTATACCTCCTAAGCTTAAAAACTCGTCAAGTAACTCCTTGACACTTTGGAGCCAAACCAGGGTCTGAAATTGGCCTTCCAGACCAAATTTCCCCTCGCATTCTCGGTCCAAAGACCGCTCCACTGGTCCATCTAGGCTTAGTGTCGAAACCTTGGCTATGATACCAAACTGTAGCACACCCGCTGCACGCTCTCATACCAAACTATAGCGCACCTTTTCTGCTACTAAGGTTTAAGCGCTCTTAAAAGAATAATATAACGCCACTTTGTACATAACTCATACAGATGTTATTTAACCCACATGCATTTAAACAATAAACACATTCAACACAGAGTATTCATATGAATTACTGCCATAATCAGCAAGCAATTAGCTTTTCATATTAATTCATATACACAGCGGAAAATATGATACATAAGCAGCACAGTCATGCAAAACATGATTAAATCATAATCAGATACTTATCTTTATCAATGGTAGATTCCACCAACCAAGTGCAGGCCTTCCACGAACCTCCCAGCCTTAGACCACACTGCTCATCAGCTCATCAGTGGGTCACCCCCGAGCTGGGACTAAGCTCCACCCCAAGGCAAGGAAATCTAGGCTAGGTTGAGGTTACAGGGAAAACAACACACAACCACAAGGAAGGGATTCTCTCCAAGGAACCTCCCACGCTCACTGCCCACAGACCTGCATTCCCCACATGCCTGTTCCACCCCAGGAGTATACACCTTCTCTGTCACCTGGACAGTCCTTCGGTTGCTAATCTCCCTTGCCTTGGGTTAGAGGAACAGGCCGAACCGAAAGTCTCCGAGCTCTGTGGCAGCTACAGGGTTCCTTCCAGGAGTCCTCTCCTTCCTTCGTGCACTCTCTCACCTGGAGAGAATCGCTCACAGGACAACAACCTGTTCTTCCAACCTCAATCACCTCTCTCACCTGGAGAGAGTGTTGCACCACTGGCCAACAAGACCCACGCAGTCCAGCACTGCATGGTCACAACAACTCACGGGGAAAACAGACACGGGCTTCCCAACAGGTTCAACAATGGCTGGTCACTTCTATTTCCCAATTCGCCAGCATAGAATAGACTCATGCTCTAGTTGTCGGGGATGCTTGACAAACAATCCACGCAGGGTCAACACAGGTTCGAACTGTTCAGACAGGGGTTGTATCGGCTATCTCAGAAGTCAACCCAGGCTTTTCGGCTTTCAGGGATGCACCAAGGTATTCTTTTGCAGAGGTCTGATCGTTCACCTTCAGACTGTCAGGTAGAATGGAGGAGAATCCCTCTCATGGCTCATCCTGGCCATTTTATTTGCATGCACCAGGGCTGACACTTGTCACCCTTGGAACTGCATGCGTTCCACCAACACGCATCACCCTTGTACATCCTCTCTTTCCAAAACTTAGGATAAAACATAAATGCACATGTCTCTTTGGGATAATATTAAAATATCATTCCCAGGCTTAAGCCCCCTAGGCTCAACACTTAGCCCATTTTCCCACCTTCCAGCCCCTAATTCCTTTCCCACTCTATGGATGCTCAGTCCCCCTTCACTCATTCATCGTGGTCGGTCTGCACCTGGCGGTGTTTATATTTTATTAAATGGTCTACATACATACAAGTACAATAGTAGGATCTTGGCCTTCAACACTTAGGCTCCCTGGCCTAACAAACACATAAGTCTCCAGCTTATAAGAACTTGGCTCACCAGCTTATAAAACATAATCACAATTCCTTTCAGAACTTGGTTTACAATGGGGCTAGGCCTTGGGGACACTACACCACTCTCCCCTTGGAGAATGAAGTTAATAAATTGGTCGATCTGATACAATCCTCGATCAATCCCACTCTTCCCTTGGAGAGTGAAGTGGCTACCAACTAGGTCTTTCTTGCCACTTCATATTTCTCCAGGCAAGGGGGCATTTCACTCAGTTCAACTGCACCCCCTCCAAATACTAAGGTCATTTCATTTGATTGGAATAGTCTGACGGAGCCTCACCTTCCGTCCTACTTGGATTTCCAAATTATCATGCAGGTTTGCAATAAGATAACAATACATAGCACTATTGTTGATGAAGTTGCTTCTATCAGCATTCTATCCTCAACTGCTTAGAAATTTATGGGTTCCCCTCGGCTTGTGTCGGTGACCCATCATCTGTGGGATTTTAATAAAATGCCTAGAGAACCTTAAGGGATCCTTCCTCAGTTGCCCATCACCTTAGGAGGGAAAATTGTGTGTATTGATGTTATGATAGTCCATATCCCCTTGGACTTTAATTTTCTCCTTAGGCAAGACTATGTTTATGCTATGAAATTTGTCGTGTCCACAATCTTTCGAGTGATGCATGTCCCTCATAATGGAAACATTGTGATCATTTACCAACTTTCATTTGTTGGTCCTGATATGATTGCTAAACATCCAACTCCCCTGAATGTTCCTTATATGCAAATGTTATCCTACCCACCATGGGTTAATTATGCGGCATCGTGTCCCATTCATTCAACTCTGAATGATAAGAAGCCTCTCTTTGTATGCTCGCCTTCTTTAGAATTATATCTAGTAGTTGACATGGTGAACCACTCAATAGGGTATTTGGAGCCTGATCTTCCCCTCGCTAACCCTACTGAATCCCTTGACATGTGTTTCTTCCAGAGCATTGTTCTTCCATCTGATGAAGACCTCTTGGAAGCCTTCGTCAAGGGTTTCAAGCAAAGTTTTCATTTATGTGTCGAGCTCATTAAAAAATGAAATAGAGGATTATGATCATAGTTCCTTTTCTGTGTCAAACTCATTAAAAAATGAAACAGATACCCATTAGCATAGTTCCCTTTTTGTGTCAAGCTTGTTAAAAAATGAAATAGATACCCATGAGCATGGTTCATTGTCCATGTCAAGCTCGTTAAAAAATGAAATGGACCCCCCTCTAATTGAGTTGAGTCTTCCACTAGATCTCATACTTGAACCTTCATTCCATTTGCTTGTTTCAGTTGATCCTCTTTCTTCCTCCCTCTCTCGTGAACATATTCCTATTAGTATCCAAGAGTCGTTTTGGGTAAAGAATAAGATTCGGTGGACAAAACGAAGCTTGGGGGGCATGTCTCCAACCTCTCGGCATCATGCTGGAATTAAGATGCTAGCCTTTGTCGGTTATGTTGGGGGGAAAGTACCAACCTCTGTACATCACATTGGGAATAAACCTATCAATGGGTACCACTCCAAGCACAGTTTCACTCTCTGTTTCAAAATCGTGTAAAAATGAAATGGACACCCCAAGCATAGTTTTTCTCTATTTCAATCTTGTGTAAAAATGAAACCTACCCCAAGCATGTTTTTTCTCTATTTCAATCTTATGTAAAAATGAAACCTACCCCGAGCACACGTCATTTTCTGTGGCAAGCTCGTTAAAAAATGAAGCAAACAACCGATCATATTTCAATCACTTTTTTGGGCTCGTAAAAACTATATGAAAAAGGAACTCTTAAGAGTCTCCTTTAAACTCTTTTCAGACTCCCTAAACATGAAAAGATTGTCTATTGATTTGGTTTCCTTCCACACTCGTTAAAAGGTTTGAAAGGGCGTCTATTTGGTATAAGTTTAACCCTTTTTTGGACTAGATGGACTAATTATGAAAAAGGAACACTTTAGTCAACCTCGACTAGAAGAGTTCTCCCTTGTATTGTTTTACACTTTTTCAGGCTTGGGGGACTAAATTTATGAAAAAGAACACCCTTTGAGTCATCCTTAAGATCTTTTTAGACTCTCTAAACATGAAAAGACCACTGATATTTCCTTGTTTCAGCCCATAAAATTATGCATCGAATGACCCATATGGGACCTAACCCCTCGTTCTTCAGGTTCGTTAAACATATGTTGAAGGATTCATCAAGGATGAGAAACAATGAGAATCTATTATCCTCCTCAATCTTGTTATAAAACAAATAGGTACTTGCCAATCATGGTGGGGGTGGGAATTGAAGGAAGTGGGTCAAGTTATTGGAAAACATTATGGAAACTGTTTGTGTCTTGTCTTACAGTTGAGTAATCTTCTTATCTCTAAGTCATACTAATTCTATGTGTCATTATACTTTTTCATTCCAGTCAAAGAGTGCTATGATTATCATCCAAATATGTTCTTGGTACTCGTTGAGTCACTCTTTCCAAGTCATTTTTTGTGCCTTGCAATGTTCAAGGGAAGTTTCACTTTGAACCAACCACTCTACAGTATTACCAACTTTCATCCTCATGTCAGTCCACACTCATTTAATCTATCATCCTACATCACTTTCTTGTGTTTGTTTCTTTTCAATGATGGGGGATACATCATGGCCCTCCTTTGATGAGTCTGTTCCTGTCAACTTCAACACATTATCTAAGAATTAGACTTAGAAACCAATTAGTACTTTGGGAACTGCATGCCTCAATGGAAGGCCTCCTTTATTTCTATAGAAGGTTTATATGATTTGCCTCTAATCGAATGATTCCATGGATGTTCGACTTTAGCTCATTTATTCACATCCGCTGGAATGTACTAGGGTACCTTGGGAGTCATTGTCATTATTGGTGATTTCCCTTTCACTTGTTAACAATATACATTAATGACCGATAATCAAGTGGTTTCTACCATGTTTGACATCAAGACATCTATTCACATGGATAGAATCGTATTTTTTCATAATCGGGATGAAGACCATGGGTTGGGAACTCACTTTATTATGTGCTTTTACCAAGTTGGGATGGAGATCATTTGAGTATGTAGAATATTCCAGTATAACCATCATATTGGTAATATTACTGATGTATATGGTGTCACATAGATCCACACTTTGTGTTGGTATGTGGTTATGTTTTTGTCATATCGTAGCTCAACTGTTTATTCTTTCGTGGCTACAATCAAACCATGTCATGGAGGTATGGATCCACATTGTATCTTTGGTGGCCATACCCTTAGTCAGTATTTTCATGGATATGTAGTGTATTAGTTGGTATCCATGCTTTGAGTCAGTTTATTTTGAGCATAGGTATGTGTGCCTTGGGGATGATACATATATACTATTTGATGTTTGTTTGCAGCTTCCATCGGGCCCTCCTACTCCAACACCCTTGCATTAATATTTTGTAGAGTGTTTTGTCCATCATTTTCTCCTTTGACATCACACTTTAGGGGGCATTTGTTACACACCTAAATTCCACACTCAAGTGTCGTAAGTTTCATATTCCCCTTATCAAGTGTCGTATGAACCTTACTAAGTGTCACATGCACTTTATCAAGTGCCATACGCACCTTAATAAGTGTCGCATGCACTTTATCAAGTGTCGTATGCACCTTACTATGTGTCCCATGCACTTTATCAAGTGTCATATGCACCTTACTAAGTGTCACATTCACTTTATCAGGTGTCGTATGCACCTTAATAAGTGTTGCATGCACTTTATCAAGTGTCATATGCACCTTACTAAGTGTCGCATGCACTTTATTAAGTTTCATATGCACCTTACTAAGTTTCGCATGCACTTTATTAAGTGTCGCAACTTTATTACCATGTGAAAACATTTGTCATAATCCCTATTCATTGTGTAGGAGAAAAACTCATCATGAGAAGGTCGAAACAATACCTTTTACCTTGAGCTTTGACCATTTTTTAAGGTCAACGCTCCCCTGCCCATGTATAGGTGTTGAAATATTGTAACTTCGAAGAATATTCTACCTAAGAGAGAATTGAATAACATTATTATATTATATTTAATTAGGCCCTATTGTGCCTTAGTAAAAGTTGGCCCTATTGTGCCTTGACAATTAATAGTAAATTAAGAGGGTAAAATGACAGGTCAGCCTAGACCTAATTATAGGCTGGCCAGACCACCATTTATAAGAGAGGCCAGTGCCTCATTTGGACACACACACACACTCAGCTCTACAGTGTGCAAGTATTGGAGGAGAAGTTGATGCAATTGGGGGTGATGTCAAGGAGGCTTTTTGGTCTATCTCTTGGTATTTCTTGGTTAAGTGGTGCGCTACTCTTCCTAGTGAAGGAGTAGAGGAGGATCTTATGTTCAGTCTTTGGTCTATCTATATTGAGGAAGTTTTTATTGGGATTTCTTCCCCTTGAGGGTTTCCCATGATAATCTATGTGTCTCTATTGTTTATGTGATTGCATCTCTCTCGATGATCTTATTTATGCAGTTAATGTGCTAAATGATTATAATAATAAAGAAGAACTATAATTGCTAGTTGTATAAGTAAAACTTTAACAATAGGGAGAATTGAACTCTTGCCAATTCTCCCCTTCCCATGTATAGGGATTGGTGTCAACACCCTATGCTTAGTGTTGGGGGAGCGATGAAGTGGTTAGAGGGAGTTATGGCTAGCCCACATTATTCTAGTCATCATTGGTGCATTTGATTTTATTTCCTCCATTACCATCCACTGTGTTGTTGACATGAACTACTGACACCAACCACTTTTTTCCATCATCACCACATTCCTTACCATTATTACACCTACCATGCCATGATTTTTCCTTTTTTTGCCAATTATAGATTTTTTTACTAGTGTTATCATGGTTTCCACCTTTGTTTTTCTTCTCAAATTGGTAACTTTTTTTCCACCATAGGTTACTCTAACTATCACAGTCTAACCTTACAACTTGATGTACAAACCTAATACTTGAAAACAACCTTTGTAACCATATAACTTCCTTACTCGCATGAGAATATACCATGTATTCATATTTTGTATTTGAGAGTGCCACTACAAATTGCCTCTTGGTCATCCAACTGATTTCCCCTCCAAATAGGTTAAACACATAACCACTTGTAGATATTCAATGATAAATATCTCCAACCTAGTCCTCGTTAATAAATCCATGTATGTCCAACAATTTGTATGAACCAGGTCTTGCTTGGTACCAAATTCCATAATATAGTGCCACGCAAATACCTGAAAACCCTCTTTACATTTGTCCAAATCTCCTTCTCTAGTTTTGACATAAACATACTCAAAACTCCCACTGAATGTGGATTGTTCGGTCTAGTACAGACCATTTCATACATAAAACTACCAACAGCACTAGCATAAGAAACACGATACATGTCATCTTCCTCTTCCTATGTCTAGGGACACTGTTGCAAATAAATTTATACCTACAAGAATATGGATCTTGACTAGTTTACATTTCCACTTATTAAACCTTTGCAACAGTATCTCAACATATTTCCTCTAATTGAACCAAATTTTTTGTTATGTTCCAATTGCTTAAAATATCATAACAGAACAAAAGTACACACCATGTACAAAATGTGAGCATGGATCGCAACTCCAAGATAGATAATTTATAAAATAACTCCTTAAAGAATAGGATAACCTCCTCCACATAACGAAATATATTTGTACATCACAATTCACAAGTCTATAATAATGAATACATGATCTTTATATATACATATTCACACCTACACGAGGCCCATTTACTATTGGGCCGGCCCTATTACATATATATTTACATATTACATGTACATTTGGCCCCATATATGCCCCTCCTTGGGGTCATATCATATACATTTAACCATGTATATTCCCCCTTTGGGTCATCATATAGTACCCTCCCTCAAAAAGATTTTTCCTCAAAGATTGGCAATTAAAGGCTTCACATGTGATGAAACCAAGTAATATGATTTTCTCATGTTCCTACTTTCTTCTTTCCATTGATGATGATCCATCCATCTAAAATAAATTATTTTCGTTCGTAACCCCTGGTGGCTAGTTGTTGCACAATTTTATTTCCCTTGATTCCATGTATTATTGTTGAAGCTTCTCCAATTTATAGTAGATGTTGGTCTATGATAATATATTTTTGAATAATGGCTTTGTGATGTCATATTCCATGAATATTTATGAGTTTTCCATATTCTTCCTTGATGATGTTGATATTGATCTTATTGTCTTCCTTGAAATATTTCCTCATAATGAGGGTGTTGGTATGGTTTCACATTTGACGGTTTTTCTTCATTCTGCACACCCATTTCATCTATCTTATTTCCATAGACAATGGAATCCTTTATCCTCTTTGTTTGGTCTTTAATTACTCTAGCCTTGGAGATAATTCCATCATATTTGGCATGTACATCCTCTAGATGAAGTTCAACTTCTTCATGTATCTTTTGGTGACCTTCTTGAATCTTGTCTTCTTTCTCCTTTTGCAGCTGCAATGTTATCCCATTTATCAAATTCTGGCGTCCTTCTTCAATTCTAGATTTCATTTCTGATTTTACCTCATTAGTATTTAGGGATTCCTCAACCTTCTTGAAAATTTCCTCTTCAAGTCTTTTTGGTAGATTCTTCATCCAAGATTTTTGTTTCTTCTTGATTTTGATAATTCTTCTTTTCTTCTTTCAATCTCTTAACCTCATCCAGTAGTTTTTTTATTATGGTTTCGTAATCTACATATCTCTTAATATATTTTTTTCAAATATTCCCTTGATTCGTCCTTTTCCTACTTCTCATTGCCACTCTTTCCCTATTTTAATTTTTGAACCTCCTTAATGAGTGTTTCATTAAGGTCTCGAATATTAGATAGCTCATCATCCTTATTCTTGATCTCTTATTTTTCTTGTTTTAACTCCTCTTGAATTTTACACATCTCCTCCCTTTTTGTATCCTTGATCCACTTATTTGAGAAGAGTTTTTCAAATTTTTCCCATGTGGGGGAGAGTATAGTACCTTCATCAAGGCTATCCCACCATTCAAAATATTCACCACTCAAGTACAATCCTATCATGAAAGGTATCAAATTAGATTTATTTATCATTCTCAACCATTCCATAGGGTTGATTTCATATTTATTTTCATCTCCATAAAAATTAGGTATTTCCATTGATTCTTGATTGAGGTCCAATTCCAACCCTTAACTTACAACCTCGGTATATTAAGGATAATGATCTCAAATAGTTATAATACTTTCTCCAAATATAATATCTTGTGTATTATATTTCCAACGGATTTTGAATCATCTCAATTAGACATCACAATCAAAATTTATGATAGCTTTAAGTGAACATACCTTTGAAACCCTAATTTGGAGTCTGTCCTTCTCGCTGACATTCCTTCTAATGTATTTCTAAAATTTTGGCTCCTATGAGTCTGAAATTTCAACTTGTAGTACTTTGAATTATCTTCTTTTCAATTCCATGGGTTTGACTGAAATAGGATGTGCCAAGTGAAAGTTATTGTAACTTTCCCAAACCTTGTTGATTTTTGGCCTTTCTGGGAGAGCGAACTTATACAGAATGTCACGTGTCCAATATTTACTACCAGATTCTAAAAATTGTACCAAAACAACTACAAACTTTCATATTTCAAATGTGTCTAGTCTCATTTAATTTGGATCCTTACTAAAGAAGATATGATGATTTTACCCTGAACACATGTTTGAGACTAGTAATAGGACTAGTCAAAAAACCTATCTTCCACAGGGTGTATCTCCGACCGTATAATGACATATAAGTTTAAATTTCTACCATATATACCTTACATTGTATTCTAAATACGCTCTATTTTTTGTTGTCTGAATATTCCAAAAAAAAAGAAAAAAAAAATTATAGTAAAAAATCCAAAATGACTTTCTTGAAAAAGAAAAACCCTAAGACCAATGCTTTAGTATCAAATTGTTTAAAATGTCATAACATAATAGAATTTTACACAATGTACAAAATGTGCGCATGGAGCACAACTCCAAGATAGATAATGTATATAATAACTCCTTAAATAATAAGAGAACCTCCTCCACATAACCAAATACATTCATACATCACAATTCACATGTCTACAATAATGAATACATGATCTCTATATATGCATATTCTCACCTACACATGAGGCCGCTTTGCTATTAGGTCGACCCTATTACATATATATTTATACATTACATGTACATTTATCCCCATATATGCCCCTACTTGGATTCATATCATATACATTTAACCCTATTTATTCCCCCTTTGGGTCATAAGATTTTCCTATTTGTTCTATCTCTTTTAATTTCCACGCCCGAAATAAAATTTGTAGCACCAAGATATTTCATATAAAATTTAGAAGACAACTAAGATTTTACCATGATTCCCTTGTTGTTTCCGTTCAACAACATATCATCATCATACAAAATCACATAAATAAAATGATCACCAACTAAATTGAAATACACACAATGATCAATGTTTCTCCTTGTTAAACCAATTCCCAAAACATAAGTATCAAACTTTTGATACCACATATTGAAGATTAATTTAACCCATACATGGACTTTTTTAACTTCTAAACTAGCTCTTTCTTACTCTTCACTAGAAAACCTTCTAGTTATTTCATGTAGATTTCTTCTTCAAGATACCCATGAGGAATGTTGTATTTACATACATATGTCTACTTCAAGATCAAAATAAAAAACAACAAACAAAAGAAATCTAATAGAATTCAATATAGCAATAGGAGAAAAAATGTCACAAAAATCAATTCCCTCTACCTGGGAATATTCCTTTGCTACTAGGCGAGATTTATACTTCTCTACTTTATCTTATACATTTGAATTCTTCTTAAACACCCATTTTCTACTAACAGAATTTCTTCAAGTTGGAAACTCAAATAGATCCCAAGACTCATTTTATCCAAGGCTACCATTTTCTAAACCATGGCCTTCTTCCAAATTTTACCATCATCTGAATCCACTACCTCCTTAACAGTTCTAGGATCATCATTAGTAATTGATAAAGCAAACCTAGAATGGAAATTAGGTGGACAATACATTTTTTGTTGTCTTCTTTCCTAAACCGATCTCCTCAATACTAATGTATGAGGTTCTTCTTCTTATTCATGTTATTATGTTGAGTCAAATTCTTCACCCTCCAACTCAAACTATATTGTCTTTGGTTCTTTTTATTTTTGTGGGACTTCATGTTTGAGAACATCTTTAACCTCTCTAAGACTACATCCCTTCTGTAGACAACCTTCTTAGTTTATGAGTTCCAAAGTTTATAACCTTTTATACCATATTTATAACAAATAAAGATACACTTTTTAGCTTTATTATCCAGCTTACTCTGATTTTCCTTTCAAACATGTACATAAGAATCACAACCAAAAACTATGATGTTTTCAAGAGAGGTTTTTTTACCAGTCCATGCCTCATGGGAAGGTTTTTCAACCAAGCCTAATGAGGGTTATTGATTCACCAAGTAACATGCAATGCCCACTACCTCTACCCAGGATTCCTATCCTAACCTAGCGTCATTGCGCATGCTCCTTTGTTTTTTCATCAACATCCTATTTGTTTTCCATCAACATCCTATTCATCCTTTCTATAATCATATTATGTTGAGGTGTGTATGGAGTAGTCAAAATTCATTCCCACGGAGCTCTCCACCATTATTTTTCCTCATCACCTATATTTTATTCTCTGTTTGATTCTCCACAAGATCCTTAAACTCTTTAAATTTACCAAAGACTTCATATTTCTTTCAAAGGAAATAAATCCATGTATTCCTCAAGGAATCATCAATGAATGAAACATAGTACATAGATTTACCTAGTGATGGAACAAGTACGGGTCGAAACAAATCACTATGTACCAACTATAAGATCCCCTTTGCTCTTGTAACACCAGATGATAATCTTACTTGATTCTATTTACCATATATGAAATTTTCACATAAATCAAAATCCATTGTGTAATCATACATACCTTCGACCATACATTTGTTGCGTAGTGCTCGAAGGTCCTTCTCTCCAATATGTCCTAGTCTTTGATGCCACAACATTATCTTCTCTCCAAATACCATAGGGGTTTTGTCTTCTTCATTTCCACCATCAGGAACATGTTGATGGATTAAAATATTCCTCCACCAACAAATGGAAGAGTTTCACAATGGCAAATCCCAATTAGATTTTCTCTCATTTGATGTGGCAACTTCCAACCAATATATGGACTAGGTTAGCCACCTGAGGAAAATAAATAAAATAAATATTGATAATATTAATCTAATTTATCCTAAAAAAAATTATATATATATATATATATATATATATATATATATA
>ML822186.1:31512-47995 GCA_009831015.1 Picea engelmannii | reverse complement strand
TGGTATCTGGGGAAGACGTCGTATAACAATTTCAATACCCTTGGAGGGTGACCCCGGGAAGTGAGGGTTTCTTGCACTGAGAAGGGTTGTTACGTGAAGATCGGGGTAACCATTTCTCATATCTTTGTTGACGGCCTCATCTCCCATCTTTGGAAGATCCTTACTTTCATTTTACCCTATTACAAGTGAGTTTTTTGCTTTCTCTTATCTTATAGGGACTTTGGTAGTGTGTTCTCTTTGATTTAGCGAGCTCAGGTTGAGTATGTGTCTATGGAAACATTTCCTGGGACTACCAACCAAGGAACCCCTTTTCATGGGGAACCTTATGTTTTTCCTTCTTTTGGAAATGTTGGTCCTCCTTACATTGACAAACTGAGTCTTTGTGGATTCACCATAAGATTATCGGTATGGTTTTTTTCCACTCTAGTGATCTTGAATTTTCCTAGTGTTTCGAATGCTATACCTCCACCCTAATAAAATCACCCTCATGTTGACCCTTTCCCTTCTTCTCCCATTGCATATTCTTCACTTTCTTCTTCTTTCCCTGGTGAAAGTCTTAATACTAGTAACCAAGAGGCTCAGAAGAAGAATACAAGGAAGAACAACAAGAAGAAAAATAAGCAAGGGGGAAATCAACCAGCCACTAATAAGCATGTTGGGAGTGTTGATGATATCGAAATTCTACCAACATGTTGCAAGCCAAAATTCCCGTGCAGGATTTGAAAGGGTGACCACCTTCTTAAACATTGCCCTGGTATTTTAAAGGTTTTAGAAGTGTGGTCTCAGGGTTTTCAACAACCCATGTTGTCAACTGATATAGGTCATGTTGGTGACAACCCATCAACCAGTAATCATTAAGTTGGGGGAAAAAAGGATCAAGTCAAGATTCATTGTTGGTTATGTGGGGAAATGAACCACACTTAATTTTTCCCTCATATGGATGAATCTTCGAAATTGTTGAAATAGATTGTCATTTCCCATAAACAACCTCCAATTACTTCCCATGAACCTTCTCCAAACCAACCATTGGTTGATGAAGTGGTCGGTATGATTCTATCCTCGATCGATCCCACTCTCCCCTTGGAGAGTGAAGTTAATAAAGTGATCAATATGATACAATCCTCGATCGATCCCACTCTTCCCTTAGAGAGTGAAGTGGGTACCAACAAGGTATTTTTTGCCACTCAATATTACTCCAAATAAGGGGGAATTTCACCCATTTCAATGGCACCCCCTCCAAATACTATGTCATTTCCTTTTATTGGAATAGTCTGATGGAGCCTCACCTTCCGTCCTACTTGGATTTCCAAATTATCATGAAGGTTTGCAATAATATCACAATACATAGAACTATTGTTGACGAAGGTGCTTCTATCAGCATTCTATCCTCAACTGCTTGGAAAGCTATGGGTTATCCTCAGCTTGTCTCGGTGACCCATCATCTGTGGGATTTTAATAGAATTCCTAGAGAACCTTAAGGGATCCTTCCTCGGTTTCCCATCACCTTAGGAGGGAAAATTGTGTGTATTGATGTTATGATATTCCATAGCCCCTTGGACTTTAATTCTCTCCTTAGGCAGGACTATGTTTATGCTATGAAAGTTGTTGTGTCCACACTCTTTTGAGTGATGCATTTCCCTCATAATGGAAACATTGTGACCGTTGACTAGCTTTCATTCATTGGTCCTGATATGATTGTTAAACATCCAACTCCCCTAAATGTTCCTCATATGCAAATGTTATCCTACCCACCACGGGTTAATTATGTGGCATCATGTCCCATGCGTTCAACTTTGAATGAGAAGAAGCCTCTCTTTGTATGCTCGCCTTCTTTAGACTTATATCTAGTAGTTGACATGGTGAACCACTCAATAGGGGATTTGGATCATGATCTTCCCCTCGTTACCCCTATTGAATCCCTTGACATGTGTTCCTTCCAGAGTGTTGTTCTTCCATATGATGAAGACCTCTTGGAAGCCTTGGTAAAGGGTTTCAAGCAATGTTCTTGTTTCTGTGTCAATCTCGTTAAAAAATCAAATAGAGGATTATGAGCATAGTTCCCTTTATGTGTCAAGGTCATTAAAAAATGAAACAGATACCCATTAGCATAGTTCCATTTATGTGGCAAGCTCGTTAAAAAATGAAACAAACACCCATGAGCATGGTTCATTGCCATGTCAAGCTCGTTAAAAAATGAAATGGACCCCCCTCTAATTGAGTTGAGTCTTCCACTAGATATCATACTTGAACCTTCATTCCATTCGTCTGTTTTAGTTGATCCTCTTTCTTCCTCCCTCTCTCATGAACGTATTCCTATTAGTAGCCAGGAGTCGTTTTGGGTAAAGAATAAGATTCAGTGGACGAAATGAAGAATGGGGGGCATGTCTCTAGCCTCTCGACATCATGTTGGAGTTAGCTAGACTCTGTCGGTTATGTTGGGGGGGAATTACCAACCTCTGGACATCACATTGGGAATAAAACCATCAATGGGTATCACTCTGATCACAGTTTCACTCTCTATTTCAAAATCGTGTAAAAATGAAATGAACACACCAAGCATACTTTTCCTTTATTTCAATCTTGTGTAGAAATGAAACCTACCCCAAGCATAGTTTTTCTCTATTTCAATCTTGTGTAAAAATTAAACCTACCCCGAGCACACTTCACTTTCTGTGTCAAGATCGTTAAAAAATGAAGCAGACAACCGAGCATATTTTAATCACTTTTTTGGGCTCGTAAAAACTATATGAAAAAGGAACTCTTTGGAGTCTCATTTAAACTCTTTTCAGACTCTCTAAACATGAAAAGATTGTCAAGGGATCTTATTTCCTTCCAGACTCATTAAAAGGTTTGAAAGGGCGTCTATTCGGCATAAGTTTAACCCTTTTTTGGACTATATGGACTAATTACGAAAAAGGAACACTCTAGTCAACCTCGACTAGAAGAGTTCTCCCTTGTATTGTTTTACACTTTTTCAGGCTTGGGGGACTAAATTTACGAAAAAGAACACCCTTGGAGTTGTCTTTAAGATCTTTTTAGACTCTCTAAACATGAAAAGACCACCGAGATTTCCTTGTTTGGGTTCATAAAATTATTCATTGAAGGACCCATACAAGACCGAGCCCCTCCTTCTTCAGGTTTGTTAAACATATGTTGAAGGACACATCAAGGATGAGATAGACTGAGCATCTATTATCCTCCTCAATCTTGTTATAAAACAAAGATGTACTTGCTAATCATGATGGGGGGGGATTGAAGGAAGTGGGTCAAGTTTTTGGAAAACATTATGGAAATTGTTTGTTGTTGCCCTTGAACATGGCACATGTTTGTGTCTTGTCTTATAGTTGGGTAATATGCTTATCTCTGAGTCATACTAATTCTATGTGTCATTATGATTTTTCATTCCAGTCAAAGAGTGCTCTGATTATCATCCAATTATGTTCTTGGTACTCATTGAGTCACTCCTTCCAAGTCATTTTTGGTGCCTCACAATGTTCAAGGGAAGTTTCAATTCGAACCAACCACTCTGCAGTATTACCAACTTTCATCCTCATGTCAGTCCACACTCATTTAATCTATCATCCTACATCACTTTCTTGTGTTTGTTTCTTTTCAATGATGGGGGATACATCATGGCCCTCCTTTGACGAGTATGTTCATGTCGAGTTCAACACATTATCTAGGAATTAGACTTAGAAACCAGTTAATACTTTGGGACCTTCATGCCTCAATGGAAGGCCTCCTTTATTTTGATATTAGTTTTACATGATTGGACTCTGATTGAATGATTCCATGGATGTTCAACTTTAGCTCATTTATTCACATTCATTGGAATGTACTAGGGTACCTTCAGATTCATTGTCATCATTGGTGACTTCTCTTGCACTTGTTAACAATATACATTAATGACTGATAATCAAGTGGTTTCTACCATGTTTGACATCAATACATCTATTCACATGGCTAGAATCGTATTGTTTCATAATCAGGATGAAGACCCTGGTTTGGGAACTCACATTGTTATGTACTTTTCCCAAGTTGGGATGGAGATCATTTGTGTGTAGAAGATTCCAGTATAACCATCATATTGGTAATCTTATTGATGTATATGTTTTCACATAGATCCACACTTTGTGTTTGTTCGTGGCTATGTTTTTGTCATATCGTAGCTCCACTGTGTATTCTTTGGTGGCTACAATCAAATCGTGTCATGGAGGTATGGATCAACATTTTATCTTTGGTGGTCATACCCTTAGTCAGTATTTTCATGGATATGTAGTGTATTGGTTGGCTGACATGCTTTGAGTCAGTTTATTCTGAGCATAGGTATGCCTACCTCGGGGATGATACATATATACTATTTGATGTTTGTTTACAGCTTATGTCAGGCTCTCCTACTCCAACACCCTTGCATTAATATTTTTGTAGAGTGTTTTGGCCATCAGTTTCTCCTTTGACATCACACTTTAGGGGGCATCTGTTACACACCTAAAGGTTTCACTTAAGTGTCCTAAGTGTCGTATGCACCTTATCAAGTGTTGTATGAACCTTACTAAGTGGCACATGCACTTTATCAAGTGTCATATGCACCTTACTAAGTGTCGCATGCACTTTATCAAGTGTCATATGCACCTTAATAAGTGTCCCATGCACTTTATTAAGTGTCGCAACTTTATTACCATGTGAGAAAATTTGTCATAATCCCTGGTCATTTTGGAGGAGAAAAATTGATCCAGATTATTTTCGACACGAAATGAGATCGGAGATATAATAAAGAAATGCCCAGAGATATCACAGATATTCAATAATATAATAGAAATGTATCAGAGATGCAACCATAAACACAGATATACAGTAATACGTGATTTCTATTAATTAAATAAATGTACAGAGACTGTAAAATACAGAGTGAAAGACTCAATAGAATGGTGGCATCTTATCTCTAAGAAGAGATGTGGCGGCTACTCGCATTCGCAAGAAGATGATTAAAATGAGGCTCTAAAGGCCTTTTTACAATAACCAAGAATGTCAAAAGTCCTAGACATCCAAAAACCTAACCCTAGGAGATGAAGCGCCAAAAGTCATGTAGGCCCCGTTTGGGTAAGTTAGTACATCAACTTCTCGGGGTCGTAACTTTTGCATATGATCTTCATTTTAGGCGTATGATAACTAGTTGGAAAGGTATCATTGAGGAGATTCATTTTAGGGGCTCAATCATGCCTTCTTGAGAACCTATATCTCGAAAAACCTTCATTTAGGCCCTCAAAATGGCCCCGGAAGTTAAAACCTGCTAAAAATAGTAAATGGCCAAAATTGCCAGAAAATTGTTTTGAGCCAGTCGGAAAAGGTGGGTGGCCACCTATATCCACCTGGATCAAAAACTCATCATGAGAAGGTTGAAACAATTCCTTTTACCTTGAGATTTTGACCATTTTTAAGGTCAACGCTCCCCTTCCCATGTATAGGTGTTGAAATATTGTAACTTCGAAGAATATTCTACCTGAGAGAGAGTTGAATAACATTATTATATTATATTTAATTAGGCCTTATTGTGCCTTAGTAAAAGTTGGCCCTATTGTGCCTTGACAATCAATTGTAAATTAAGAGGGTAAAATGACAGGTTAGCCCAGACCTAATTATAGGCTAGTCAGACCACTATTTATAAGAGAGGGCAATCCCTCATTTGGACACACACACACTCAGATATGCGGTGTGCAAGTATTGGAGGAGAAGCTGGTGCAATTGGGGGTGATGTCAAGGAGGTTTTTTGCTCTATCTCTTGGTATTTCTTGGTTAAGTGGTGCACTACTCTTCCTAGTGAAGGAGTAGAGGAGGATCTTATGTTCAGTCTTTGGTATATCTATATTGAGGAAGTTTTTGCTGGGATTTCTCCCCCATGATGGTTTCTCAGGATAATATTTGTGTCTCTGTTGTTTCTGTGATTGCCTCTCTCTCGGTGATCTTATTTATGCAGCTAATGTGATAAATGATTATAATAATAAAGAATAACCATAACAGCTAGTTGTATAAGTAAAAATTTAATAATAGGGAGCATTGAACGATTGTCAATTCTCCTTTTCCCATGTATAGGGATTCTTGTCAATGACCTATGCTTAGTATTGGGGGAGCATTGAAGTGGTTAGAGGGAGTTATGGCTAGACCACATTATTCTAAGGGTTAGTTTCGAGAAGTTGAAGTTAAGGATTTGAGTCATATCTCATGGCTCCATCCTAGGTAAACTCAATCGAAACTTATGGAGCTAAATCCTCAACCATTTCCCAAAATACTTCATGGTGGTTAAGCCTCCAACTCCCATATAATGAGTGCATTCCAAGGTGAAAAGGGAGGAGAATCCATGAGAGCATCATAATTCTAACCTTGAAGCATTAAAGAGAGGGCTAGATAGGAGAGCTTTGGAGGATTTGTTGCAACGTCAACGTTGGATTGTAAGTGCTTCATTATTGCTTTCCATTAATACATAACTTGGCCTATTCCCTTCATGTTTTGTTTCATTTTCTCATGCATATATATTTTTGTAAAGTCATCATAGATAGATCTATTGTCACCTAAAAATATAGTGTAGAAGAAGGAGATTTATCTTGTTCCTTGCATATCTTTTCTTGTGTCTAGGATCTTGGTCAACAAGGTCAAAGGATAGAGCAGTGAGGACAACCATTGCAAAAAGGTATGTCATCCATATCTTTCCTCTTACTCTAATTGTTGAAATAGGTCTAAATGGAAAGTAGTTACCATTTGTTTTCCTTTTGTCTTGGATCAAATAAGATGTGTTGGTCCAAGGGGGGTTTCACGTGTCTGCAAGGGGAACTTTACCACAACAACAAGTCAAATCACAAGAAAAGAGGACAATTTGATACCCCTATACAAAAACTTGGATGCATCGACCATAAACCTAAAGGGTAGACAGATGCACCCCATCAAAGTTGAAAGAAGAATACATGTCAGTACTGTGGAAAGAATAGTCATGTGGAGAAGGTCTACTACAAGAAGTGAGATGACTTAGAGGAGAAGGTTAAATTCCTTGAAGGAGACATGTCCGTTGTTCGACCCGCTGATAATTTCACCTTCCAAGTTGAAACTTCTCAAGCCTTATGTCTCATTCTACATAGAATGAATGGGTAGTTGAATCTAGGTGCACTCATCATATAGATAATCACACTTCATTGTTGACCTCATTAGATGAAGTTGTGGAGAGGAAGATTTATGTTGTTGATGATTTTTCTCTCGGCATTGCTACTCAGTGTAATGTTTCCTCTCCACATGGGAGAATTATAGACATTTATCATGTAGAAAACTTGAGTGTCAATCTATTGTATGTTTCTCAGTTAACACACATAGGTAAGATAATGGAGTTTTGGAAAGATCGATTCTTTGTTCGAGTTTTGAAGAAAGGTCAATCGATTGTCACTTGAGGGTTTATCGACCCGAAGGAAAGTTTGTATAATTTTTGTCACATGACTCAACCCAAATCTAAATCGACTGCTCTTGTTGCTCACACTAATCGATGAAGTTGAAATTGTCATGAAAAACTCAAACACCTAAAAATTTTAAGTCTACAGTCAATGGAAACTTAGAATATGGTTGTTGGTTTCCCTAACATTTTTCCCCCTGATGGAGTCTATAAAGGATGTGTAATTGGAAAGCATCATCAAGCACCCTAATTTGACTTTGGTAAAGCATGACAAGCACATAATCTCTTGGAGTTGGTTCATAGTGATCTATCTTGCATAAATCTACCTTCCTTAGCATGTGCAAGGTATATCTTGACTTTCATTGATGATCTCTCTCATTTCACTTGGGTTTATTTTTTTAAGAACAAGAGTCTTGTCTTTGAAAAGTTCAAAGAATTCAGAACCTTTGTTAAAAAGCAATGTGGTTGACCCATCAAGCTCTTGAGATCAAATAATGGCGGTGAGTATGTAAATAGACCTTTTGAAGAATACCTAGTTTGATCTGGTATTGACTAGTAGTGGTCAGTTCCTGATACACCTTAATAGAATGGCATTGTAGAATGAAAGAATCAGATGTTAATCAAAATGGATAAATGTCTTTTGCAAGCCAAATATTTTCCTTCTTCCTTAAGGGTTGAATTTGTCTATTGTGCAAACTATCTGTTCAATTGCATCTCGACTTGAGCTATTCCTTTTGTGACTCCATTCGAATGATGGTGTGGAAGGAAGATCTCAATCAAACACCTCCATGTGTTTGGATGTGTTTCTTGGGCTCGCATTTCCAATTGTTGTTTGGATGAAAAGATTCATGCTTGTATCATGATGGGATACTCTGAAGAATCTAAATCCTATCGATTGTCTGATCCTATCAAACAAAAAATCATTATCAAGCAAAATGTATGGTTTGATGAGAAATATTATGGAATCAAGTTGTCAAACTCCTCCTTTATGTTATTATAGGATGATCACCTTGATGTTGTTTCCGACTCTAGTTCTCCTATTTCATTTTTCAGTCCTTCAACTAGACATTCAAAATATGTTCTTGTTTCAACTAGACCTTCCACTTTTGAGTCGATTGGTCATTCGATATTTGTTTCAACTGGTCTTCCATATCCTTTGATTTAAATTGTTCATACTTTTGATTGACCTTATGCAGTGAAGAATAGTTCACCCTTTTTTTTGTCTACCAAGATGGGTTGCCAAGACTAATGAAGTTGTTGGACCTAATGTTGATGATATTTCTTCAGGACGATAATCTCACAGTCTGAAGGAACATGCCAGCATTTCATTAATGACTCTTGTACTTGAAACTTCAGATCATGTTACCTACTCAAACACATAAGGAAAACCTAAATGGGATACGGCTATGTAGACAAAATTGGATTCTTTATCGAATAATCACACTTGGGATTTAGTTCCTCAACCACAAGGGAAGAATGTTGCAAAGTGTCGATGGATCTACACGAGAAAATTTACCCTTGAAGGTGTTGTTGAGCATCATAAATCTCACTTGAAAATTTATTTTTTCAACAAGAAGGCATCGACTACACTAAGACCTTTTCCCATGTTGTGAAGATGAACTCGGTTCAACTGGTTATTTCTCTTGTTGCTATATTTGGATGGTAGATCCATCAAATGGATGTGAAGAATGCATTTCTTCATGGTGAACTATCTGAAGAAATTTTCATGGAGCAACCTCTTGGTTTTGTGACAGATTCTAACTTGGTCTGTCGACTCAAGAAGTCTCTTTATGGTTTGAAGCAAGATCCCATAGCTTGGTATGCTAACTGTAACGTTCCCCCAGCCACCCGCAGGCTGGGGGATGCCACTCTAGAACAATATCTCATGCTCTGACAACATTTGGTAGCATACCCAGCCTTATACAGGCCAAACCATGCTACTCTAGGAAATGATTTTGTTCTCTTACTATGGAACATAAGGTAACATACCCAGTAATCAACTGAGCTATGCCACATAAATTTTCTCTTAAAATAGCATGCAACTCAAACATGTACATACAACACTCTTGCAGAAGCTTTACATATAAACATAAATGAACCATTACATTCTGTAATATACGACTTTATACTGAAATAACAGTAACCACAAATATGCAGCATGTACAAGAAAATACCCATAAACATACAGGCAATTATAATCACATATATGATAAATCGTAACATAAGCACGTAAATAACAATGCAGCATATCATTTTATCATATGATTGGTACCTATTTTGGAAATATTGTCACCAACTATGTACAAATCGTCCACAAACCTCCCATCCTTAGACTACATTATTCATCACTCTCAACAGTGAGTCACCCCCGAGCTAGGGCTGAACTCCACCCAGGTAAAGGGTTCCTAACCAGGCTAAGGCTCATGGACAATAGGAAATACTATGTCTCAAGTGCTCACTCAACTAACAACCTACAGCCTCTCATTCTCCACATGTCTGTCCCACCCAGGAAGTGTGCCTCTTCTCTGCTCAACAGTCCCTCGACTACCCCACTTCCCTTCTAGGGCTTCAGTAACAGGTTGGACCGGAAGTCTTGGAGCGTTGTAGATGCAGTTTAGAACCTTCAGGAATCAATCCCCAGCAATTATCACTCTCGGAGAATTTCTCACGGGCCTAACAACCCACTTCTTCAATCCTATTCCAAGCTAACCAGGTACACCAACCGGAAAAAGTTATGGGAACAGGCTCAAATATGGTGAAATGGATGTCTCAAGGATAACGAACTGCGTGAGTGAAAATGGTCATGGAATCCTTGACTGGATAACTGAGTGAAGGAAGGAATCACTATGAAACTCTCGTGAAAGTGATGGTGAGAATGATGGTCCGGCTGCTGGTAATAATTTCCTATGAAAGTGACCAAATGAGCTAGTCCCCCTGCATGATATGAATGCATGTCCACAACTTGACACTTGTCATATCGGAAGTTACTTTAGTACACTTGTCCCCAACTTTAGAACTTAGGATAAAATAATTATCCATACTTTATGATTTAGGAAATATTAATATAATATTCCCTTGACTTTTGGCCCTCCCTTTCCGTAACTGGTGAAGTTCAGTCCACCATCTCTTTTATCATGGTTGGTCTGTGTGCAGTGATGTATTTTATATTAATCATGAGTCATTTACAAAATAGGCGCATTGGCCTTTAACATCTAGGCGTTCTGGCCTAATACCAAAACATAAGCATCTTAGCTTATAATAATTGGCTCACTAGCCTATAACACATATCATATACACGAGGCTCATTGTCCTCCATACTGCGTGCACTTTAGTTACTGCGCGTGGTCTCCGGGAATGTGCATACTACATCATTTTACCGCGTGGTTCATGCGCGCACTATGCCACATGGAGTGCATTACAAAATGATGTCAAAACATCTCACCGGCTTAAGTACACTTGTATTACATTTACAATTGGGTTCAGTTGAGGGATATTACAATCCCCTCCCCTTATTTATGCACTGTCCTCGGTGCATCATACACCCATATACAAAAGAGTTTTCAAAAATCTTCAAAAATGTGTGGGTATTTTGTCTGCATTGCATCCTCATGTTCCCAAGTAGCGTCCTCGGGACCGTACCAGGTCCATTGAACCTTTACAATCCTTATGGATCGGTTCCGGAGCTGCTTGACTTTCCAGTCCAAAACGCGCACCGGATGCACTTGAAAAGCACTTTCTTGCTCCACATGAATCATATTCCCGTCAATAACATGATTAGCATCAGGTATATATTTCTTTAGCAATGATACATGGAAAACATTATGAACAGACATAGATGCAGGCAATGCAATCATATAAGCAACTGAACCAATCCTCTCTAGGATTTCAAATGGCCTACAAAATCTGGCTACCAACTTGGCGCAGCTTCCCAGCTTCAGGGAACTCCTGTTAGCTTTTACTTTCAAGAAAACATGATCACCCACTTTGAATTCTATGTGGGTTATGTTCTTATCGACATAACTTTTCTATCTGTCTTGGGAAGCTTTTAAATTCTGCTTAATTTTTATCATTTGGTCCTCCATCTCTTTGAGCAACTCTGGCCCAACTACTATCCTATCAGCTAGATTATCCCAACTCACTGGAGTATTTCACTTCTTGCCGTAAAGTGATTCAAATGGGCTCATCTTCAATGATGCCCGATACCCATTGTTGTAAGAAAATTCTACCAAGTGTAGGTAGTCTTCCCATTTCGATGGTTTGTCCATCACATACATTCTCAGTATATCTTCTATCACTGTGTTCACCCTCTATGTCTATCCATCAGACTCGGGATGATAAGTTGTACTAAAGTTTAGATTCGTTCTGAATCCTTTGAACAGTCCTTTCCAGAAATTCAAGGTGAATTTCGGGTCTCTGCCGGACACAATTGTTTTAGGAATTCCGTGAAATCGTGCCCCTTCATAAAAATATCAGCAACATCTGTTGCCTTGTGAGTAGTTTTCAGTGGAATAAAATGGGCAACTTTCATAAGCTTGTCCACCACCACCATGATCGAATCATGCAGCTTGCCTGTTCTAGGAAATCCCGTAATAAAATCCATTGTCACTACTTCCCACTTCCATTCAGGAATGGGTAAAGGTTGCAGCAACCCTGTTGGGTGCCTATTCTCAACTTTAACTTTCTTGCATTCCATACATCTAGCGATGTACTCGGCGATCTCTCTCTTCATACCTGGCCAAAATTATTGGCTCTTGATCACTGCCATGGTTTTCTAATATCCAGGGTACCCTGCATAAGGAACATTATGCATTTCATGCAAAATCATATGTTTCAAGTCCTGGACATTTGGAACAAAAATTTTGTTCTTGCGCAATAGTATTCCATCTATTCCCAAATTATAATTATCCACCTTTTGTGGCATCTTACCATGATGTAGCATTGCTACCAATTCTCTGTATTGCAAATCTGCATTTGTAGCCTCCAAAATTTTGCTTTTAATATTAGTCGGATACATGTTAATGGATGTAGCATGTAATTCATGCACCTTCCTGCTGAGTGCATCAGCCACTTTATTCTCTTTCCCCTTGATATGCTTTATATCAAATTCATATTCGCTTAGAAATTCTAACCATCTGCTTTGTTGTGATAGTCTAAGAGAGTGTGATGTTGGTCCAACCAATCCATCTCGATTAGACAGTCATAGGAACCTAAAGGCAAGATGTTTAAATCTGCCTTGGTGTTCAGTCCATTCATGTGTATGAGGCATGACTTAACCATCTCATTAACTTTTCTTCTAGCTTCTGTAGCCAACTGCACCAACCATGATTTCCCATGCTTGCTTCTTTGGCAATTGCAAACTTTTCACCATCTTAGGATCTATATAACTATGACTAGCTCCTGAAACAATTAAAATAGAAATGGTTTGGTTGTTGATCATACCTTCCACTTCAATCATGTGGGACTGATACTTTTCTTGCTTGTTGTCCAAGGCTGCATAAATCCTTGGCATATATCTACCCATGTCCTCCATTGTTTCATCTTGTTGTAGATTGTGAACAGCCCTACCTTTTTCACCTCTGTGAGGACAATCTTTGAACCTATGATCTCCTTTACAACCCCAACATTGCATAGGTGGTTGCCTTTACCCTTGAATCCATGTGTCAATCGTTCTGGTTTCTTTAGGTGTTTGTTGTCCTTTTGGATTATTTATGAAGAATGGTGGCTTAGCTCCCTTCTTCCTCTGATCCATCTTGAATTTCTTATTGTCTTCCAAGCCTTTTGGAAAGATGGACTTGCTTCCTACTGATCATATAGGCATTTATCTCGCCTTATGGTCTCTTCTAATGTCTTGGGATCATCATACTGTATTTTTTCACTGATGAATAGTGGAAATCCACTCAAATACCTTTGAATTTTGACTATCTCATCCTTGATCAAAGAGACATACTTCAGCAACTCCAAAAACCTTCTCTCATATTCATCTATGGTCATACTTCCAAGCTTGAGTTGAAAGAACTCTTTCATTTTCTTGTCATAGTATCTCTTAGTCAAGTACTTCTTCTCAAAATAATTCTTGAATTCCCTCCAAGTAACACTTTTCTCTACAACGTGTTTCACTTGCACAAGTTGATCCCACCACATGGAGGCCTTTCCTTTGAGTTGATAGATAGAAATTCTACCTTCTGCATGAGAAGAATAATTATGAAATTGAAAATACTTTCTCATGCCCAACAACCATTTTTCTGCATCTTCATCCTTCTTGTGCTCACCATCAAATGTAGGAGGTTTGATTTTGTTCATTTCTCCTCGCAGCTCATCCACCCCAGACCTTTTATACCTTCTGACAGGGGATAGACTTGATTTGTTGCTTGCTCTCTTATTGGAATGCCTTGGGGAATGATGGTGATGTCTACTAACCCTTTTTTCTTTTCTTTTCTCCTCCGAAGGCTTGTGACTCCCATATTTACTTGAGTCACTCTCCTTAACCAATTTCTTTTCTATTATGTTCTTGAGCCCTCCAATAACTTCATGTTGAAGTCATCATGTTGTTCTTTGGCTTTCATAAGCCTTTCATTATCAGCTTTATGGCTTTGGACATCCTTCTGCAAATTCTTAATGGTCTCAGCCATATTCATGTTGTCATTCCTTTCTTCTCCATGTTCATTGGAGTTCGTTCCTTCAATGCCCAAATGGACATCGACCCCTCTGCTCTCATCTTGTTGGCTGTAATTCCCCTATGCTTCTTCCATTCCTATGGACTCCACACTGGTCTAATCTGATCTAGTTGTTGTTAATTCTGCAAAACGTACAGCCATCGAAACTTATCAGGCTAACAATTCAATAATTCATGAAAATATGCACCATTTTGGTTCAATATATACATCAGAATTATCTCTCTCGATTTCCTAGTGTTATCACCATGACAATTCTAGATAAGACCCAAGTCTTGAAAACACAGACGTACAGTGCCTTCAGAGATACATATGTGCAAGAAGGTGGTTTGCCGAAACCACTTTCACCAAGACGCGATATCACGTGTCTCAACATATCAAATCCACCACTTGTGGCGTGGGTGATGGCTAGTTGGATCACCCTGCTTCACTCGTTCGGTACTTCGTAGCCATGTGATGTCAGTTGAACACTGCCATGTAATGAAATCAAAAGCTAATCATTCAAAATGGATTAGCCGATCAGCATGGCAACCCAACGCTCGTGTACGTAATCTGTCTGTGCTTCATAATTGGAATTCTATAACTACCAATCCTCAAGTATGAAGACTGTAACACATCCACTATCATAATTTAAAAAAAAAAATTGGGTTAATTTCCCGCAATTGAGAAGTTCCCACAACCTGCCTTAGCGAAATGCCAATCCCTGGTTCACTATCGGGATTCAGGGTTTCTAAAGTCAAAACTCATTCACCCCCATGACTCGCGATCCTCCAAATCCCGATGCGCTCCTTATGCATTAAGTCCCCAGGCCAAGCCTGTGGTTTACTGCCTTTACGACCGTGGTCTTACCTTCTGTACAGGGCTACTCCTATCGGAGTTTCGAGATTTCCGTTGTCGTAACTCACGAGTTCTCAGAACTCGCAGTTCTCCGATCCCCGATATGCTCGTAACGCATTAGCCCTCTATGCTATACAATAGTCTATGTGACCGCTTACCATAAGACCACCGCCGTATAACCTCCCATCGGGATTTCGTCATTTGTGATGACGCAAAACACATGTCCACGGGAATTGCGNGCGAATTCCCGATTCGCGACGCGCCTTTCTGATCACGCTAGCCCCACTGGTATAGCCCCTGGTCCACATGACCAACTCTGTGATCACTACCTTGTCCCCATCGGGGCTACGGGGTTTCCCATATCACAAGACCCACGTCCCCGGGACCCGCAGTATCCCGATTCCCGATTCCCTCTGGGTGCTTGACACGTGTCCTTCCTACAGCTCCGTCCTCCTCCGCTAGTGGGTTTGACAGCTGGCTCCCACTCATCGGGGTTTCGCGGTTCGTGATTCCGTATGGAAAGAGTTCCTTGCAATCGTAAACCCTGATATGTCGAACCCCGACTATGTTGGATCCACTGACACGCATCCCTCAAATGATGGACGGTCCTGATTGTATCGGAGAATCGTGTATCGCGATTTCCTTGTGCACAAATCTCTTGTCTCCGGGAACCCCGATTCCCGATCTCCGACTCTTCGGGATCCTTTGCCACGTGTCCCTTGTTTCGATGGCTCATGATGATATCGAGATTTCGCATATCGCGGTTTTGTAATGTAAGGGTTTCATGTCCTTGAAATCCCCGATTCCCGATTTTCCGAACTCCGACTTTCTGGGATCTCTCGCCACGTGTCCCTGTTGTTTGGACGGTTCAGATCCTATCGGGAGACCGCGGATCGCGATCTCCTGTTACACAATTTCCTTACCATCGAAAACTCTGATTTCCCGATCCACAAATCTACGGGATCCTCTGACACGCGTCCTCGAACAATGGATTGTCCAGATCTGATCGAGAAATCGCGTATCGTGATTCCGATATGTAATGGTTTTATACTCCCCAAATCTCCGATAGTAAAAATCCCGACGCCTCCCAAACATTGACACGTGTCCTGCCGGGATCAACGGCTAGGATCAGTTCTCTGCACACTAGGGTTTAACTCCGGCGCATCTTCTCCAGATCCAATGGCTGACGGGAAATTGAACCGAGATCTAACGGTCCAGATTCCTTCTTTTGGGTCTTGGGGTTTACGTACCCAATTTCACGTTGCTCACGATGATAGAGGACAAAGGGTCTAGGTATGTAACGCCTTCGTTACTCCCGTCAATCTGAGGGTCGTGAATGACTATGGGTCCTCCGACGAGATCTCATCCATCGACTTATTTCATCTCGCAACATTACTATCCGAGAACCTTAACAGGATCGTTTCTCCTCGTACAGGGTTAATAAGGCCGGTGCGTTCGAGTCCTTATTCTGGGTCCTTGGTGAACCTTTCCAAGGGGGAAAATCTCTGTGGAGAGATTCCTACCGGGGCATTCCCGGAAGCAGGTA
>ML822186.1:14652-31006 GCA_009831015.1 Picea engelmannii | reverse complement strand
CCACTAGCCACCCCCGAGCTGAGACCACGATGTCCTGAGACCTGCATCTCTCTGTCTGCCAGTGCCCAGGAGCGAAGGTTGCAATCCTTCCTCCTGCGATCACTCACTCTGCGTAGAAAATTGCCAGAGTTCCCCTCGCGTCTCCCTCTCAATCGCCTCTGCCATACGCCTTATCCTCTCGCGAGGTTGCGTGTGGCGCGAATTCCCTCGCGTCTGATCAGGCCTGATGGCTCTACGGATGGGTGGCTCACCATCCCATCCCTCATCAAGCCATCTGCCTACCAGCCTGCGAGCCATTAATTTTCAGGGCCAGCGAGCCGCTTTTGGTTCTCCGGGCCAGTGGAGTCTAAATACGGTATTTAATTCTCGGTGGAAGTTAACGCCACCTTTTCAGGTGCCTTCCATCGCCATCGTGGTCTCTTTTTCTGCACATCCCCTCTCAGCAGTTCTGTAATATAAATTCATAATGTTATTTACATTTTCATCATGCTTTAGCATGGTAATTCATGTATTAGGATTAATTACAAATTTGGGGGAAACAGGGTGTTACAAAGACATATGTGTATCCATAACTGAAGTAATCTCCAAACTGCTCAACTTTTTTCTCTCTATAAAATCATTTCGGTATCCACAACCTGAGATACATGGACAAGGCTAAATTGAGTGAGACTGGTTATTCAGGAAACATGCTAGACTTTCCTACGAATAAGGAGGAAAGGGTCCTTGCACACATTCTAGCAACTAAATTCCACACAGAGTCGGCTATAGATTGGCAGTTGGAAGTTAGGTAGAATCCCACTATGAAGGATTTAGTCATCAACAGGCCAGTTTCTAAGAAGAAAAGGAGCAAGAGGCAAAATAAGAAGGAATCCACGGCTGAAGCGGCCGAAAGCATTGGAGAGAATCAATCGGTCTGGTTAGATTCTTTAAAGGAGGAGATCGCTAAGTTGAAGTGAGTCTTCAACTAAAATTAAGCATGTTTCAACGAATTTTTGAACAGCCGGTAGTGGAGGTAAAGAGAACCAAAGATGATAGCCCTTTTCTTAAATGGCCATTTTTACAACAGGCTAACTGTTGTCATCCCCCTTTTGTAATTTTGTGATTAATACGATTATATAAATACAGAAGCGGATTTTAGATTGTTTATTACAAAATTATATCTAGTGGTGTTATGAATCTTGTTTTCTTTTATAGTATGCTTTTCTTGTAATCTTATATTTCACTTTCATCTGTCTGAATTGGAGGAATATAAAACTCGAAATTCTTTTTAATTAAAGCTTCGATGTGGTTGTTCGTTTCTTTTTCTTCTAATATTATGCAATTTAAACTCAGACTCATCGCCTTCCAAGCGACTTCATGCACACTAAACTTTGACCTGTACATTTATATTTATCGTGCATAGCAACATCTCAAGGTAAAACGCTTTTCTCCACACCTATATCCACTATGCATTTCTTCTCCGTCGCGTCGACAACTTGCGCGCACTACTTTTGGATTGTGCGCCAATATCCACTGCGCACAGTTTTGGTATCGTGCGTTGATACTCCACATGCATTTCCCCCTATGCATTGCACCATGTCAAAGTTCAATATGTTCCATCACGCACAATTATATGCGTGCACCATTGAATACACTGTTGCGAGACAACTTATGCTCATACTATGCGCGTACCAACAAAATTCCTCTGTGTTAAACAATACTTGCGCACCCCATGTGTGCATTACTATGTGTGTGCTCACCGTGCAAGGCTAAATTTAGTGCGTGCATCCGCACATAATAATCTTCCACGCAGTGCCACAATTTACCGCGCACACTTGCACGCCAACGTTTTCCACATTGGGCCAAAATTTACCGCGCGTGCCAACACACTAACATTTTCCATGGACACTCTGTGACTTGAATTTTGGTCACTTTGAAGTTACTCTTCTGTGAATATTCACTTCAACTGAACCCCTCTGGTCCAGCCAGGCTCAGTGTTGAACTGAAGCTCTAATACCAATTTGTAACATTCCCCCAGCCACCCGCAGGCTGGGGGATGCCACTCCAGAGCAATCTCTCATGCTCTGACAACAGTTGGTAACATCCCCAGCCTTATACAGGTTGGACCATGCTACTCTAGGGAATGCCTTCATTCTCTTACTATGGAACATAAAGTGACATACCCAGTAATCATCTGAGCTATGCCACATAAATTTTCTCTTAAAACTGCATGCAACTCAAACATGTACATACAGCACTCTTGCAGGAGATTTACATATAAACATAAATGAACCATTACATTCTATAATATACAACCCTATACTGAAATAACAGTAAACACAGATATGCAACATATACAAGAAAATACCCATAAACATACACGCAATTATAATCACATATATGATAAAACGTAACATAAGCACGTAAATAACAATGCAGCATGTCATTTTATCATACGATTGGTACTTATCTTGTAAATATTGTCACCAAATGCGTACAGACCATCCACGAAGATCCCATCCTTAGACTACATTGTTCATCACTCTCAACAGTGAGTCACCCCCGAGCTGGGACTAAACTCCACCCGAGTAAAGGGTTCCTAACCAGGCTAAGGCTCATGGACAACAGGAAAGACTCCATCTCAGGTGCTCACTCAACTAACAGCCTACAGCCTCTCATTCCCCACATGCATGTCCCACCCAAGGAAGTGTGCCCCTTCTCTACTCAATATTCCCTCGGCTCCCCCACTTCCCTTCCAGGGCTTCAGCAACAGGTCGGACTGGAAGTCTCAGAGTGTTGTAGCTGCAGTTTAGCACCTTCAGGAATCAATCCCCAGCAATTCTCACTCTCGGAGAATTCCTCATGGGCCTAACAACCCGATTCTTCAATCTTGATCCAAGCTAACCAGGTACACCAACCAGAAAAGGTTATGGGAATAGGCTCAAATATGGTGAAATGGATGTCTCAAGGATAACGAACTACATGAGTGAAAATGGTCATGGAATCCTTGACTAGATAACTGAGTGAAGGAAGGAATCACTATGAAACTCTCATGAAAGTGATGGTGAGAATGATGGTCTAGCTGTTGGTAAGAATTTCCCGTGAAAGTGACCAAATGAGCTAAGTCCCCCCCACGATATGAATGCATGTCCCCAACTTGACACTTGTCATATCGGAATTTACTTTGGTCCACTTGTCCCCAACTTTAGAACTTAGGATAAAATAATTATCCATACTTTATGCTTTAGGAAATATTAATATAATATTCCCTTGACTTTTGGCCCTCCCTTTCCCTAACTAGTGAAGTTCATTCCCCCATCTTTTTTATCGTGTTCGGTCTGCACGCAGCGATGTATTTTATATTAATCATGAGTCATGTACAAAATAGGCACATTGGCCTTTAACATCTAGGTGTTCTGACCTAATACCAAAACATAAACATCTTAGCTTATAATAACCGGCTCACCAACCTATAACACATATCATATACACGAGGCTCGTTGTCCTCCATACTGTGCACACTTTATTTACTGCGCGTGGTATCTGGGAATGTGAATACTACATCATTTTACCGCGCGGTTCATGCACGCACTATGCCACATGGAGTGCATTACAAAATGATGCCAAAACAAATCACCAGCTTAAGTACACTTATATTACATTTACAATTGGGTCCAGTCGAGGGATATTACAGTAACCACCTATAGTTATAGGTGGACCATGTCTTCTTGATTCCAAGGAATTTGGTTTGATATTGAAACTATAAATAGAAAATATGACAGGTCAATATCATCGTGTCAATATTGTTGTTGTGTACAATATGTCCAACATGCATTGTGATGTTATAATCACAATGTGATGTGCTTAAGTGCTATAACAGTGTCTTCAAACACTGCCTTTTTATCTTTGAAACTTATTCCTCTTCAATTGTCTACAATTATATGTATATGTTTAATATCAGGTTACACCTAGTCCCCAACATCCTTCCTATCCAAATTCATCCATTCTTCCATCGACATATATGCAGGCGTGGTACTAGGATGCACAAGGACCTATTGTTCTTTTCCTACCAAAATATCCTCCATGTTTAGCTTCCAAATCTCAAAGATTTTCCCATTAAATTTCTTGATATTAGTTTTAGAACTACTTGCCATTCTCTTTCACCACAATAATCGTCACTGCAAATTTCCCACTAAAACCAGGTTTATCACAAACCAAATATAATTGAACCCTTATAAATAGAGGCATCCCTCTAAAGCCAATAATTTCTTTGATACCAAATGTATGTTTTAAACCTTTACAATATATCAATGCACACATAGATTATTTTTAAAATAGAAAGAAAACAATATCATTAACACATAATACCCATAAATTTGTTGATGCATGTAGCATCGGACATGTACTTCCACATTGGCTTGTGTATAACATGGGGAAATCATTCAAAGCCTTATATATTTGACTTTACTTTAGTTAAATTATGTATTAAAGTAAAGTTCTTTTATTAGTAAGTTGAGTGTTATTTAAATAAATACTTTAATTAGCATTAATAGCCATTGATCTCAAGTGATGTGAGAAGTAATATCAACTATCAATCACTTTAGAGATTATGTTTAGGTCAAAACTCAATATTATAAAATCAAAGCTAGGGTAAAGAAGAAGAAAAATTTACACAGATATAGCAAAAAAGGAATTTTTCTAGTGTGGAGTCATTCGAGAGTGTAGAAGAAAAGAAGGACTTTTGCTTACACATTGTATGAGTGAGGGAGATCTCGTATAGAGATGGTGAAGAGTATTTCATCCAAGTTTTGATGCAGAGAGAGTTGGATCACGAAGGAATATAAATCAAAGAGATATTGGATAGGTGGAGAAGGAATTCCATATATACACTAGTACATTGGGCCCATTTTCCGGCGATTTATTGATGCATGTTCGTCACCAAAACGTCACAAGTACAACGAAGGAAACAACCATTTTTTTTCATGTCACCTCTGTCACAGTTACAACATTCAAGAGTGTGTCACAATACCAACTAATCGATACTTTGTATGAGCGATTAACATGCCCCAATCAGTTTGTACCAAATTCATCACATTGTCATCAGATGATCGGTGAATTGTCATCATAAGAACGACCAATTATCGATGAATTTTCCTTTGTAGTTTTTCACAATCACATCACTTGATCGTCGCTAGTACATCGAAAGATCGGTGTTTGACCATCGTATGAGAGACTAATTAGCGATGATTGTTTTGTGGTACTTTGTCTATAGGACGTCGGTCTAGCAATGAACCAATGACAAACCTTCGACGAATATTCCACAATATATCATCATGTTTCCATCGCTAGATCGACAATTTACCAATGAAAAGGTTGTATGTCCAACATTTATATCTGAGGAAAAATCCACTCTAGTCAAACCATCGATGAAATGGGTCGTTGATGGTCTGATGAACGTCTATAATTTATAAAATGTGTGTGTGTGTGTGTGTGTGTGTGTGTGACGAAAGGCTTGTAGGATCATTGATATGACATTTTTTTCTTAGCACTAGGGATTCCCTATTTGGAGGATTATTTACAACATAATTACACTGCATATGTAGCCTAAATGATTTATTGACACTGGAAATGATGAGTCATAAATGCGGTCATAAAGGAGAAGGTTCTCCTATCCCAAAATAATTAGAAAACAGAAGCAATGTTGCCATCATTGATCCAGATTTTATGAGAAGAACAAAATGAATACAGATTATTAACAGGTTCTTAACACAAAATAACAGAGATACAGTAAAACTGGTTTTCTATTCAAGAAGGAAATAAGCTGAAACTGTAAAATGCAGTGGAAACAAGTTTGTTGGAATGGTGGCGGCTTATCTCTGAGAAGAGATGTGACAGTTGCGCTCATTCACGAGAAGATAATTACAATGAGGCTCTGAAGGCCTTTTTACCATAAATAGGAATGCCAAAAACCCTATACATCCAAAAACCTAACCCTAGGAGATGAAGCGTCAAAAGTCATGTGGGCCCCATTTCGGTAAGTTAGTACATCAACTTCTCGGGGTCGTAACTTTTGCATACGATCTTCGTTTTAGGCGTATGATAGCCCGTTGGAAAGGTATCATCAAGGAGATTAATTTTGGGGGAAATATTGAAGGAACTTATATATTGATCCCCCTTTTCCAAAAAAACATCGTTTAGGACCTCAAAACGACTCCGGAAGTGAAAAACTGCTAAAAATAGTAAATTACCAAAATTGTTAGAAAAATATTTTGAGCCAATTGGAAAAGGTGGGTGGCCACCGATATCCACCTGGATCAATCCTCCCTCATTAGGAATCAATTGTCTCCATTGTGTTGAGTTCCCCCATTAGATGAGGAAATTTCTGTTGAATTTGGCCCCAGGTGAGCCACTTGCCTTGGTGCAGGAGCTCCCTTCTTTGATGACTCGATAAAGCTGGATCCTTTGTTATCGAGTGCCCTTGATCTATGTGTCCTCAATATGATCATTGAATTAATGTTGTATGCAGTTGGTCTTGAGCTATGTTGGTGTCAGTTGTTCTTCTACTTCTGAGGTGTCCAATAATGGTGGGAAATAAGGACGAAGGAGATCCACGTTGAACAGTGGGTGTACGCTAAGGAAAGGGGGAATGTTGAGCTAAAAATAATTATCCCCCACGGATTTTGTGATGGTGTACGGCCCATAACGGAGTGGGCGAAGCTTCTGATGGGGTCATGTAAGGTGTTTTTTCTGCAAGTTCAACCAAACTTTGTCACCCACTTGAAACTTATGTGGCACCCGATGTTGATCATGGTGCTTCTTGTACTTGTCATTGGACTTATGTGGGATATCCTGAACATGTCGATGGATGTGTTGGATCCCCTCAATGAACCAGGTGTCTTTTTCAGCTTCAGTTGGAGTAGGATATCAGTCGGTTGAGGGGACCGCAAGGGGAAGTGCAACATCTATGGGACCCAATGGTTGGAATCCCAACCCCACCTAAAAGGGGCTATGGTCGGTTGAGATATGCAGGGCTCATTTGTAGCTATGTTGGACATAGGGAAGGATCTCATCCCATGTGCAAGGGTTTTTTGAATTATACATGCGATGGATATGCACAATCATTCAATTTACGACCTCAGTTTGGCCATCTGCCTGGGCGTGGAAGGTCGTGGATTTGGTGAGCTTGGTGTCCAACAGTGACCAGAGGCTCAACCAGAATGTGCTGAGAAATCGACTGTCCCGATCTGAGAAAAAATTTTGTGGGATTCCAAAATGTACCCAGACTCGTTCAAAGAAGAGCTTGGCAATGGCCTCTGCTATGATTTTCTTCTTGTAGGCAACTAGAATCGCCATCTTAGAAAAGCGATCAACAACCACAAAAACACAGTCATTTCCCCTCTTCATGGACAAGAGGCCTGACATGTAGTCCATTGAGATGGATTCACATGGCCTGTCAGGAGTAGGAAGAGGGGTGTACACGCCATATTTCTTAGTGGTCGGTTTGGCAATAGAGCAGGTAGTGCAAGACCTAATATACTTGTTGAACTCATGTCGAAGTTTCAGCCAGTAGAAATGTTTTTGTAGCATCACCACTGTCTTTTCAACATCAAAATGGCATGCCACCCGACTGTAGTGGGATTCCCATATCATCTTTTCTCGCTCGCTTGATGGAACGTAGATATGGCCCAGACGACACAACAACCCATCCTGAAGATGCAAATTATCGACAACTTTGTTTGCACCCAATATTTGGTAGGTGGTGGCGAAGTCTAGGTCTGTCTCATAGAGTTGGGTCCATCCAGAGGTCTCATGGCCGCAAGATTCTAGCACCATGGTGAGTGCCATGACTGGAGGTCTGTTGATGAAATCAGTGACGCAATTGGTGCTTCATGTTTTATACTTGATGTTGAGGTGGAATTGCTGCAAGTATGTGGACCACTTTTGATGGCGGTCATTCTGCAATTTTCCTTGTGTCTGCATGAACTGTAGTGGCTTATGATCAGTGTAGATGATTGTCTCCTTCCAAAGAATGTAATGTCTCCACTGGTGGCAAGATTTCACAATGGACTACATTTCTTTTTCATAAGTAGGGTACTTACGGACAACATCTCATAGTGTCTCACTATGATAGGCCACGGGGTGGTTGTGCTGAGTGAGAATGGTGCCCACAGCATAGTATGAAGCATATGTCTCGATCTCAAAGGGTTGTTCCAAGTCTGGTAGTGAAAGTACTGGGGTTGAGCACAAGCATTGCTTCAAATCATTGAACACTTGTTGTTGGGACCAGCCCCATGCAAATTTCTACTTATCACCACCCCTGGTTATTTAGTTGAGGGCCCATGCAATATGGGAGAATCCCAACACGAACCTATGGTAGAAACTGGCAAGGCCCAAGAAGATTTGAAGCTCAGTGAGTGTGGTTGGGGCTAGCCAGTCACGAATGACTTGTATCTTGGTTGGATCCACATGTACACCATGTTGATCAACAATGTAGATCATGTGATGGACCATGTCCATGCCGAAGGAGCATTATTCCAAGTTGGCGTATAGCTTGTGTTGCTGCAGGGTGTGCAGAACCTTTTGAATATGCTGCAAGTGTTCATCTTAAGTCTTGTTGCAAATGAGAATGTAATCCAGATACACCACTACAAAATTATTGGTGAATGGTCACAGGATATCGTCCATCATCCTCATGAAAGTGGTTGGAGCATTTTTAAAACCAAAGGGCATGACCAACCATTCAAAAAGGCCTTCCTTTGAATTGAAGGCAGTCTTCCATACATATGTTTGTTCTATCGGGACCTGGTGGTAGCCAAACTTCAGATCAATCTTACTGAAGTATTTGGCCCCCATGAGTTTATCAAGGAGGTTGTCGATTCAGGGAATCAAGTACCGGTTTCTGACTGTGATTTTATTTAGATCCTGGTACTCAATGCAGAGTCGCCAGGTTCCATCTTTCTTTTGTACCATCATGATTGGGCTCCCATAAGGTGATGAGCTGGGATGGATGTTCCCCTTGTGGAGTAGTTCTTGGATCTGTCACTTGATCTTCTCGATCTCTAACAGAGAACAGTGATAGACTGGACCATTGGGTAGTGGTGCATCGGGGGTCATATCACTGGGGTGCTTGACCTGGCAATGCAGAGGTACCTCGGTAGGTGAGGAGAATATATCTGAGTATTCTTCCACGACCTTATCTACTTGCTTCTGTTGTGTGGAGAGGTCAGTCGTAGAGACCCTGGATGTGGCTGTGATATTTCACTTATTCTGAGAGTGAATCATGAAGAATACAAACTTCCTCATCTAAGAGATGACCTTCCTGCATTGCTTAGCATAGATCAAGGAAATAGCATTAGGTGGGACTGCCTCGGGTATCTTGTACAATTTCTTGTTCAAAGTAATAATAAAAATACGATGCCTAGACTCATACACAGCATGACATTTCCAGAAATAAGGTGTTCCCAAAAGAACATCGCAAACTTCGAGAGGATCAAAGTCACATGATACCTCTTCTTTGAAGGGCTTGATGTCATACGATAGTCAGAACTGTTGGCTGACGCGGAGATCGCTTCCTTGGCAGAGCCATCTAATGGTGTAGGGTTCTAGGTGCGGCATTGTCGACAGGGCCAGCCGCTTGATGACCTCTGTTGAGATGAGGTTCTTCTAGCTACCGCTATCAATGATGCAGTGTAGCGGGGTGCCTTTTACCCACATCTGTGAATGGAAGAGGCACTCTCCTTCTTTTGGCTCGTCTAGTTCACCATGTTGGAGCTTGGTGGTAGAAACGGTGGCACTGGGTTCTGCATCACTAATTTGTCTTCCCCTTTATGGTTCTAGCTCAGAGTCAGAACCCGCATCTAATTCAGAGGCTTTCACTTCGGCCACCAGCAAGTGCTTTGAGTGAAAGTCAACATTGTTATGCCAAGGGATCTTATGGAAGTCACACCACTTCCCGGTATCTTTATTTGTATTTTCGGTGTCCTTCTTTACTTGTGGATTGGACTGGTTGTCTTGATACTTTCCATATTTTCTCTATCCTTAGTTCTGTGGGTTGGGGCCGCCCTTTCCTGGCTTTTTTTGTGAGGGGTTCCCAGGCCCGAATTGCCACATTTTTTGTTTGAGCTTCTGCTCGATTTTGACAGCATATCAGTAGGTCGCACCCAAGAATGAGATGTCCAGAAATTCCATTTCCATCTGGATGTATCTATGCAAAGCACTGCAATACTTGAGAACTAGATGTCACTCTGAATATTTGATACACAGCTTGGTGTGTAAGGTATGGAAGATATTTGTGAAATCTGGCACTGCTTGGTCTCTTTCTTGTCGCAGTGTGGTCCATTTGGTATACAAGTCGTCATAACTTCTGACAGGGTAGTATTGTTCCTTAATATAATCCCTGAAGGATTTCGAGGTGGTCGTGACTGTAAATAATGAGGGTTCCTCTGTTTCCTTTTGCTCGCAAAAATTTTCCCACCAATCTTTGACATGGGGAATGGCTTTGAGGAGCGCAAAAGTAATCTTTTCTCTATTCGAAAAGTTATGGACAGAAAAATACCCTTCTAGTAGATTCAACCAATTGTCTACAGCATCTACATCTATCTGACCTTCAAATATAGGAATATCAAATTTTATTTGTACCTTGAAGGGGGGGGCGCCTCTGCTCGAAGAAGATGCGTCGCATGTTCGTAGCCGCCGAAGGATTTGCACAAAACTATCCATCATCTCGTTCCTTTGTTGTGTGAGGGCTTCCTCAATCAATAGTTTGAAAGGATATCATGTCTCATCATATTTATTTTCTCCTACCATGATAGGTCACTTGGGCGTGCAAGCGCTTTTTTCCTCAAGAGAAACAAGCTTGAGACCCAACTCTTTGTACTTCGACCTCGTTCGGGACATGCATTAAGACGACAAGGAGCAGACCGCTTTGATACCATTGATCCAGATTTTATGAGTAGAACGAAATGAATACAGATTATTAACATTTTCTTAACACAAAATAATAGAGATACAGTAAAATTGGTTTTCTATTCAATAAGGAAATAAGCTTAAACTGTAAAATGCAACAGAAACAAGCTTGTTGGAATGGTGGTGGCTTATCTCTAAGAAGAGATGTGACGGTTGCACTCATTTGCAAGAAGATGATTACAATGAGGCTCTAAAGGCCTTTTTCCCATAAACAGGAATTCCAAAAACCCTATACATCCAAAAGACTAACCCTACGAGATGAAGCGCCAAAAGTCATGTGGGCCCCGTTTGGGTAAGTTAGTACATCAACTTCTCGGGGTCGTAACTTTTGCATATGATCTTTTTTTTAGGCGTATGATAGCCCATTCGAAAGGTATCGTCGAGGAGATTCATTTTGGGGGAAACATTGAAGGAACTTATATATTTCTCTTCCTTTTTCCAAAAAAACATCGTTTAGGGCCTCAAAACGGCTCCAGAAGTGAAAAACTGCTAGAAATAGTAAATTACCAAAATTCCCTGAAAACTATTTTGAGCCAGTTGGAAAAGGTGGGTGGCCACTGATATCCATGTGGATCAATCATTGAATATGAATCACAAAGTGATGTCTCTCATCTCCCAAAGGAACAACCTTGTGGCAAGAATGATGAAGAATCAGTTGATCTAGAGGAGAAATTATGCTCAGAATTTGGAAATACCACCCCTGATCACAAAGGATACATGTCTACTACTCTTGATTGTAAAAAACCTAGGCTCACTTCCAGTCAACTGCCAGACTCAGTTGTTTTTAAAGAATAGGATGATAATGACTCTCATATTGAATGTGAGACTTCTTTTGTCCCAAAAGAACACCATGATAGCCAAGAGGATGTGGGAGTTTCTAACATAGATGACCATATGCTTAAAGATGGTGAAATCAATGAGTAAAGTCCAAAATTGGAGGTAATGCACATTTATGATTCTGATGGAGAACTTGTACCCACAGTAGGTAGTATTAGTGATTTATTATTGTTTAATTTAAGGAGAGGCCCTATATTCCTATCCTTTGATGAAGATATTCATTACTATGAAGATGATAAAATTAAATATGATAGTGTTACTATTGCATATCAAGAAGAAAAGTGTCTTAGCAGTCCTGATACACACCTAGATCTGGGCTCATTTTGGAAGTGAAATAAAGGCAGATCACATGTAATGTTCCTTCATGTTCCACGAGTTCATAATGGTGACTAGCAAAGAATTTGGGATGTTCCTGAAGGGCATTATCACAATTATGATTCCATAAACATCATTTTTGAATGGCCCACTGAGTATGACAGAACTGCCAAAAATTGATTGTATGAACCTGAGCATTTTGTTGATGAGGCCATTGGTCTGCCACTGGGACAAGGAAATCACAAGTGTTATTTTATAAATTTGGTAGACCCTATAGTGTATGATACTAAGATAAATGGAAAATATGGTAATATTGTGGTTGACCCAGAAAATGGACAAAAATGTGGCAATCATTTTCATGATAATTGGAGAAAGAATTTTGAGCTCGGCTCTGAGACACATGTTTGGAAGGCACTAATTGATGATGTACCAAATCATGATTATGTTGTTTTTGTTATTGATGAAGTATTATTCCTAGAAGTTGGAAATTTTAATAACTCCAATTACACAAATAAAGCTAGTGGTCAAGGAGATGCTTTGTACCCAGAATTTGAGCATGAAATCCCTTCAAAATCGGTTGTCTGGACAGGGGAAAAGGATTATTATAACAGAACCATGGAATTATTTTGGATAGAGGTACTACATGAATATTAGAGTAGAGATATGCCTTTTTTTTCCAAACATTTTGAACCCTAAGAGGACCCAAAGGGCAGTAACGATGGTGGTATTCACAATCCAAAGCCACCATCATTGTTGGATTGAACTAAGCATGTTTTCTACAGCATGGGTTTTTAATATTTCCCTATACATAACGGAGAAGAGCTAAGAGGGGACTTGGGCACAAATGGTGATTTTGTCTTTTGGAATACAAGGAATATGAGTCTCCAGTCGTCTTTTAATGACAGATGGGGAAATTTTGGTTGTTTTTTGTTGGAGGCATGAGACCAAAATTCTGAAAATGATGTATTGTCAAAATAAATTGAGAGTAACGTATTTGCAGAAGTACCTCTTAGTGAAATTTTAGATACCAACAAAATACTTACCAAGTCGGAAAAATTTGAAAAATTGACACTACAGATGAAGTTGTTCAGCCTATGTTCCTCTAGTAGACATATTTGCATGCATGGAGAGCACTTCTATTGAAGACAAATAGAGTATGATTCATGTTGTATTTTGACACATCATGCAAATAGAGTGAAGGCTTCATTGGACATCCTATTATTCTTTGAGAAGCTTCACACTTACTAATGATTATTTAGTTGGAGTAGACTCATCCATAACTAGGTAGAAGAAGGATGTTCATTTTTAACTAATATGAAACAATGTTCATACTGTGTATGTGCAGTATATTGTGTTTTCCCTTTAGTTTTCCTTTCTCTTTGTTGGCCAGAACTGGTCCTCTTATAGAAAAGATTAATGCAAAGGGAGTGGGGGTGTGGTGAATTCTCTCTCTTCCTCTTCATAAAGTTTTGTAGTTGAATCTAGTTAAGACCAGGATGATCATTACATATGGGTCTTAAATTTTATTTAGGATCAAGTGGTTAGTTTCTATGGAATTTATGATCATAATCTTAGCTCAAAGCATTGGAGGGTTTAGACTAGGTCACCTAGTCTCTTCCTATTGCAGAGTGGAGAGTGATTGGTGTTGATGCTAAGATATACTTCAGATCGTTTTACCTCAATTGGAAAAAAAGGTGTTTGAGTATAGTGGTTGGTATACATGGTATAACTATATATGGGGACATGATAGGGTGAAGGATAGACTAGATTGATTCTATGGGCTATGGGAGAATTTGATTTTATCTAGCTATATTCATCTAGTTGATGTTATTTTATATGTGACTAGTTTATATCATTTTCCAATTCAAACTATAATTTATGTGGGACAATCCATTAATTCAACCCCTTCTTCATTGTTCAAATAGAATGTCTCTCATTTAGAGTTGGAGGACTTACCATCCCTTGTTGTTGAAGACCATGTTGAAGTCAGAGGTATGTTTATCTCCCATTTTTAAAATACTTTTTTCTCATTATTATTTGATAGATGGGATGGTTTGTACTAGAGATGATTGTTGCAATGTGGTCAATCGTAAGGTTTCTTATGGTGATAAGGATATGTTAGACATAGATATTTCCAAGGAATACTATTTTGCTTCAATGTCTTTTATTCCAAATGGTTAATCTCTAGGTAGGGATGTTTTTGCCTTGTGATTTCCACAAGGCCATTAGGGATTCTATTGGTGATGACCTTTTTTCTTTGGCCTCTAATGTTTTCAGTACTGGTCAAGTCTCTGGAAAAGGTTCATTAGAAGAAGACATATTTTTGTAACAAAGACTCATTCTTACACTATCATTTATACATGGGAGTCTATAGATTGGGAAAGGGACATTGAGCAATAAAATCATTATATTTCAAGTTGATTTTGATAATGCACATGATTGGGATAGTAGTGTTTTGTTTTTGAGGTGTTGATTTTTTGGGGGTTTGTCCCATCCTGTGTTTCCATGGTGAACACAGGTTCAATAGTCAAGGATTTGGTTGTAACTGCCTAATAGTTAAGTGTGTAGCATGAGGGCCACATGTCTACTTTGCCTTGGAGGTGGTGGTAAGAAAACCCATTTTAGGGAAAATGGTTTGCACACCACTCTTATTTAAAGTGGAGGATATGAGACTCTAATTCACTCAAGAGGATTCATTCAGTAGGTTGGACGTCAAACGAGTATTTACTCAAAATGTTGAGTAAAGAATCTTGGAGTTTTCTAATCTTGAATAGTGCAACTTGAGTAGGTAGACCTTGGAGAGTCAAGACTAGGGAATAATTGACAAGTGATTAGGGCATGGTAGGACTATTTTGAGAGTGTTATTGAATAACGATATGTATAAGAGGTAGAACTATGGGTTATTCAAAGGTTTTTTTCTACAAGTAGGGTGGCACTAAAGCAGAAGCACCTTAGTTGATTTGTACTTATACAAAAGAAATCATAGGAAATGGCCAAACTCCATGTGTACTCTTGTTGTTGTAACATTCTTCATTAATAAAGTTTAGGAACCCACCTTCATTAGCAAGTGGATCGACCTTCATTTAGTGTATTGATAGTATTAAGTGGTATTGGTATAACATGGAGAAAATAGGTCATACATGAGTTTACTAGATTATATATGGGTTCGTGTTGTACAAAGGTGTTGTAGACGGTAACCAATATAATAGAACTAGTTCTACCAGGTCATCCAACAAAGGCGTGGCATGACAAAAATAGACTTGTTGATGTAATGAGCAGCCTGAGAATGTAACTATCTAATGACGCAAGAGAAGTAAATGATTTGTACCTTTTCGGAAATGTGTTGTGGATTATGGAGGTGACCTCCCTTTAAACCTGCAATTGTTGAAGACAATAATAGGTTAAATGATTGAATAATAACTAAACATCAATGAGGTTTCATTTGAAAAAGAGAATTAAGCACGATATGTCTAAATAATAATTAAACATGTACGACGCTCTAGAAACACTAAAGGGGATACTTCATGAATGAGCTCCTCTTGGTTTTGAGAATAATTTATTCTCTACTAAACAGGACCAACCACGTGAAGGTGGAGGCTCGTTTGGTCTCCCCCCCCTCCCCCCTCACATCACTCTCAATTCCCCATACCCAATCATGCATAACAAGTATCAAAACAAGAATTAAAGTTAAATGAAAGAAAGAAGGTACATGAATACAGAACATATAAGGTCCACACACAACTAACAAAACAAAAAATTGTACAGTCAATAATTTCTATTAATAAAATTTGCATGATGATATGTATAATATGAATAAAGTGTTTTGTACTTACAATTAGAGCTTTTAATCTCAAGTAACCACCTTGGAAAAGTTTTTTTTTCCCATGTTTTTTTACCCTCCCAAAATTTGTACGATCATTTCACTACATCCACAGCTCCAAAAGGTCATATGTTCCTTTCATTGAATCTGTCATTGTCTTGTCACTATTTATCTATTTCACATTCACTCTATCCCCTTCTCTCCCTCTCTCTCTCACTCTTCTCCTTTGTCTCCCACCACTATCTTTATCTCTCTCTACCTCTCTTTTCCTCCCTATCTCTCTCTCTACCCCCTCCCTCTCCCTCCCTTTACCTTTCTATTCCTAGGCATAGAGGGGGATAGTAGTGTGAGAGAGAGGTTGAGATTGACGAATGGGGAGAGAGTGTGAGAGAGAGTGAGAGTGAGAGTGAGAGTGAGAGTGATATGGAGAGAGATATG
>ML822186.1:0-14552 GCA_009831015.1 Picea engelmannii | reverse complement strand
CTTTCACAAAATAATAGATATTCAATGTGCTCAAAATTCATTCTCATAAGAGACCCTTTATCTCTTATTTATACTTCCAAGTAGCTTCCTCTAGGGGTTATCTTCTAACTGTTTTACCCAACTTCCTTCTTTTAGGGCTAACCCACTTCTAATTACTTTGTCCACTTACAACCACTTTATCCACAAATAGAAAATTCACCACTTCTAGTTACAACTGATTTATTTTTAATTATTTTCTTTTTGCAACAACTTAACTCAAGATTAACTCCTAGTTACAACCACTTTGACTAGTAAACTTCTTCTAGGAGATTCTAGAGTAATTTTACTTCTTTGAACTTCTATGGGCTTCTATGTAACTCATGAGGGTTCTCCAACTTTACTAAGCCATATCTCCTCAATCATGAGGAACTACATGACGTACCACATATCATCAGAAATGGCACGACATGTACTATCCATCTAGAATAGTATCACCTACAAATTCATTGATCTTCATTACATTATTACTCAACCAAACTATGTTTCCTTACCCATACCTATGGAGCTACCAGAATGTGCTATCGAACATACTCAAGGGTTGACATCAATCTATAATGGTTTACATCAATCTACAATATCACTCTCCAAGGGTTGAAAGCAATGAAAACCAACTATCCAACTATCCATCAATCTAAACCAATTGTCTGACAATATCCCCCTTTGGCATTGATGGAAACACTTATTCATGATGACATTCATGATCATACTCCTCATAAATGTTTCTATCTCTCCCCCTTTGAAATTAATGGCAAAGGGTATCTCTCCTTGGTGTTGCTCCCCCTTATTGAACTCTCCTTGAGATTTCTCCCCTTGTCTACATTGTCCTTTGATTACTCTCTCTCCCTTCATCTTAATAATATATCTCCATTTGACAAAGGATATTACTCTAATGTAATGTTGATGGCATGGCTACCAATTCTCCATATGTGATCATCTATATTATCTTTCCTCCTTGAATCATACCTCTGTAACCAATCATGGGAAAAATAATAACTCTCCTTGTCAGTATGTCTTCCCTTGTATTTTCTACAAGATGTCGTGTAATCACTATAAACAATATGCTACCACTATAATCTTCTTTTTTTGTGGATGTTGTTGCTCTACCAGAACACTGATCAACTTCTCAACAATACTACATCAATAATACCATGATTTGTTATTCCTTTGACAATCCTTGGACCTGACCATGCATTATACAATGGTCCATCACAAGTGCATCAACTATGCACAACACAACCTATCCCAACAATATGATCAATCAAACCTAATCTAACCAACAAGATAACTCTCGCAATCATATGCAGAATATCACTCAAATGTGCATTAACCTACAACCATTACCAACATGTACCAATATGCTAAGACATGTATACAAATCATGTGTCAAGAACACTCATAAATATGTACCAACATCACCATACCATACACCTTATGTATATTCCAACTCGTCAACTAAGTGTCTCATTCATGTACCCAAAATGTACATCAACCAAATGTCAAGATATTCAACACGTAGGCCTCTAACAATACATCACACTACCATAAACCCATACATCAAACCATGTGCCAAAACTTTAGCAACAATATGTCCCAATATGTATCTTCAAGCGTGAACTAACCATATACTAAGATCACCAAAAAATTCCTCTCACAGTACACCTCAAGATATGACAACACAACTCACACATGTACTAGCCATGTATTACAACATATCTACCTCAAAACCATTCACTACAGCAAGTATAATGCAACAATAATACCTCTAGACATGTACCAAGAATATGCCTCAATAGATCAATGATGTACCTTTATCTAGTATCACATTACCCATGATATACCTTATAAATAAAGTGCCATAATCGTATTGATATGTACTTAACATAGCCAGCATCGTACCTTAATAGAGATGCCTCAATCCACACACTAGGGTTTGTACCATGCATCCAATATAGGCCTCAAGCATATGCTCCAAAACTCAACCATATATCATCACCATACATTCATCAAACACACAGACAGGCATACATGTAGCTCTGTTGTTGACCTGTAACATCAGATCTCAGATAACCTAGGCTTACTCACCTTCTTCAATTTGTTGCAACCCCTTTTTCTCCAAGATTTACCTCAGGTATGTTGCCTCACCTAAAACATCTTGCATATGTACACAATTGTTCCCATAGGAACCCGCATGCCTCAGAAAATATTTAGGATTGCCTCATGGCAACCATTCATTATGCCTTCATTCATGTCTGGTTGTCTAGTATTCTTCATCCACTTCTGAGAGTGTCCTAGTTTCACAGTACTTGTTCTTTGGGCTTCCATTCTTTCAAAATTATTTTTATTCCATGCTCTTCTTGCCATATTATATAAATCATTCCTTATTAATTGTCTCCTTGAATTCCAGCAGTCCTGGGATTTGTGGCCAAACCCACTACAGCTGTAACATCTCATGGTGTGACAATGTGCAACAATGTATTCGACAAGATTACATTTCCAACATCTTAAGATTTTATTTAATCTTCCAACATTATTTCTTGCATAATGTCTACAATCCAAAGCTTTGTGACCATATTCATTACATGGGAAACAATGACCATTGAAAACATTTTCATACCTTTGCTTTTGTGTCAACCTTAAAGGTATCTCTCTTCTGAATTTTCTTTGAGGTGTAGCACTGGCTTCTTGGTGTCTTCCTTGGTCTAATATTCTGAATATTTTCTTGTCAGGTGCTTGACGTCCAACTTGGATTTCACCCTTTGAAAATGAAGGACCTACATCATGCTTCTTAGAAGTGCCAACTTCAGAGTGTGCAGCTTCTTTGTTGTATCCAAGACCTGATTTATCATTTGGTTATCTTTGACTATCCAATATTTCATCCATGATTATTGAGTTGTTCATGAACTTGACATGAGAATTTGACTTCTCGGCTTTCCTTCTGAGATCAACAAATTATGCTTCCATCTTATGGCATGATTCTTCCTTTTCATTTACCTGATTCTTCAATAGTTCCTCTATCCTTTTGGCTTCTTCAAGTTGGGTACTGAGATTGACATTGATTTCTCTTATTTCTTTAAGATCTTCAAGTCTTTTTCTAAGCTCGTCATCTACCTTCTCCTTTTCTTGTACTTGACTAATTATATCATTCTTCGGTCCCTTGATTTCTTCTTCCTATTTCTTGAGCATTTTTTTTAGTGCCATGGTATGCCTTTGGGACTTTTCTAGAGCTTCCTTAGTGATTCTTTCAAGATCCTCAAAAGTATCTGAATAATATTTTGTTTCCTTGATAACTTCTTCTAAACCATCTATAACTTTATCTTTAAGCTTCAACAAATATTCCTCTCCATCTATAAGATAAATGTTAGTTGATTCTACAAAAAATTCTTCTATTTCAGCTAGATCTTCTTCTTTATTTGTAGGAAAACAATCAACATCATTACATTTAGAATCATTGCAATCAGAAGATTTTGGAGGGTCTTTTCCTTCATTGATTTGCTTCACAACCTCGATGGGATTGTCTTCTATGTCTTGTATTTTTTCTTGATATGCCTCATGTTAGTCCTTAACCTTGTTTTTGACTGACTGGGTGTCCTTAATCCCTGTTCTACCCATTTTTCATGATTTTTGTTAAACTTTGTTTTTTCGCTTCTTGGCTTGAAAGCTTGTTTTCATTATTTTATGCACATTTTAAATGTTTTTAAGTTTTTAAAAGTTAGGATATGATATAAAAGGATTTCTATCACATCACTTGTCATTTCCCTTGTTTGATTTTTCAAACTTATCAAAGTGGAAAGGGCGCTACAAGAATAGTTCTATTCTTGCAGCGCCAGGAGTAATGATAGTTCTGCATGCGCCACCTTCCTGAGATCGTGTTTTAACGTCTGAAATCATTGCTATAGGATCTACATATCTTTGTATGATCTATATCAGGTCGTAATTCTCATGATGACAGCTAATTTGATGGATCGGTTTGTACTCACCACCTTGATATCAAATCACAATGCTTGATTATTATTCCATATGTATGAAATCATAATCCGCCTATTTTTAGCATGTCTATTACTCCATGCATGCTCTGTAGGTGAACGGATAACTCTCAGACTTCAACATTCCTTGAAATCATGTGATCGAACCTAGGATGTTCTCAGAACCCTTCCATAGAATTTTATCAGTGTCATGGCACCCAAAAAGAGTGGGCAGATAATCAGGTTGGAGCCAGAAGGGATAGAATTACTCGAAGCCTTTCCTCAGATGGAACAAAATTTTAAAGATGCAGGAGGGTTCGACTTCTTCTTGACATTTCAAGGTCATGACGAGCATATTTATATGATCTTTGCACAGAATTTTGATGGTTTCAAAACTCTGGTTGGTAAACTCCTCATGCACGTGACAGATCATTCCATAGCTAAAGCATGCAAGTTACCAGTATATGGGGAAAGATGGTGTAGGAAGAAAGAAAATTTAGTTATGGAGTTTGTAAAACAATTTTTAATTCCAGAAAAGAAAAACCCCAATTGGAGCCAAGGCATCCCACATAGTTGGGTGAGAAAAGAATGGAATATTGTTATGTTGATCATTCATAGGTACATTATCTGCGAAGGCAGGTTTTCTCTAGTTCATCTTTATCATATTAGACTGTTAATTCATGTGAATGGTGACTACCCTCTTAATCTACCTTATTTCTTATTAAAAATCCTATCTAAGATGTTTAAGAGGATTCACTCACATCCTGCAACAGCAAAGAATAGTCTTTTTCATCAAGGGTTGATCAAAACATTGGGAATCTTTTCTTTAAATGAAGTTCACAGGTCTTGGGACTGGTTAATTCAGTCACTAAAACCTAAACCACAAGAAACTAAGTCTAAAATTGTTAAGGAGAAGAAACCTGGAAAAGGTAAAAAGGCCTCTCAAGCCACTAATGTTTTGGTGAAATAAAACTCCCATGAAGTCAGGATAACTCATGTTGGTAAGAAAAAGTTACAGACACGGCAAGCAATTGGTGATTTTCCCATGAGTAAACTTAACGAGAAGATCACTACAGGTCGAGGTAAAAAACTTAAAATTGATGAAGAGACTGATGTCCATTTTGATCTAGACATCAAAGAGGAACCTGATGAACCTAAAGATTACACTACAAGCCCATTCCAAAGTCCATCTAAATAGAATAAACAGTCTACAGGAAAAAGGGTTGCAAAGGGTAAGAAACAGAGTAAGAAGAAGGAACTTGTATCTAAATACCCTAGAAGAAATTATACTAGGGATGAAAATAAATTCAGACTGAATTTAAAGGCTATGTTTCATCCTTCTATCAAGAAGGAAAACATTATTATCATATAAGACAATTCAGAAGATACTAATAAAGAGGTTAAAAAACAGACCCTAACATCTTCTTCACACAGGTTAGAGGAGGAATCTGAGGAACAGAGGAAAAAAACATGAAAAATGAAAACAAATTGCATAGTGTTCAAGGAGACATGTAACAAGGGAAACCATAAGATCAGTTTCATTCATTGAATCTGCACTCAAAGGCACATATGATGATGAGAAAAATTATTTCTTTCCAGAAATAAACCAATTACAGGATTTTCCAGAAATTGAAAAATCAAAAAGTGTTGAAGGAGAGGGGTTTGGTAGTGGATCATATTCAAAGTATGAAATTAAATTGAGAAATCCTAGAACCTCCATTAACCTAAATCTACCTTCTCTAGTTGAATAACACCCAAAGTTTAGGATAGAAACGGAAAGAAGAAAGACAAAAATCAAATACAGAAAATTCTTTGTTTTTCCTGTTTTAGTCTTTATCTTCATGAGCAGTTTCTGAAATGATGGAGATGAATTATTTGAAATAAAAAAAGGCTTTTGTTGGGAATGGGCCCCTTCACGAAAAAGTCTCTCGTTTTTTACAAAACTATCACAGTTTAAGAGGTTCAAATATATTTTTGAGGCATATTTTTCATAGATTTCACATTAAATGATTTCCTGTTTTAGTGACCAATTTTAGGCAAGGTTTCAAAGCAGTTGGATATTAATTTTTGGAAACCAAAAGAGGTTTTTTTGGGGGACGGGATTATTCACAAAAACCTCTCTTGGATTTTACACATATATCACCATTTTGGATATACGAAGATAATGTTGGACCCTATTTTTCATAAATTTGTCAGATTTATTTTCCTAAAAAAATCTCATGGACAGCAGTTGACAAGCCACCTCATCAATTCGACTTGGAGATCAAATATGATCTCCTCCTTGATTATTTGAAACAAGAAACTAAATAGATATGAGGAGGTTTTCATATCCACTTCTTTTGGATATTGATGAATTTGTATTCTTTCTGTATAAACATGGTAGAAGGAGAAGTAAGGGGTCAATTAGTTGGGAATTCAAGGGCTATTTTTGTAAAGACTCCACTATAAGACAAAGAAAATATTTTCATACTGGAACTAAATGGAAAAGGCATTTTGATGGTCAGATATTCTTTACATATTATTATCTATTTATTTTCTTACTTGAATGCATTTATTCTGTTGCAAAGCATATGATTTCATGATTGTGAATGACACAGTAAAAATTTTATTGTTTTTGTTCATAATTGAGATTGTTTTCAAGTACATGTTCTTATTTCTTAATGATATTTGGGAATGAGAAATCCATGTGTGAGTTGAAAAATTGGATACTCATATATATTCCTTTCTGTATTTACCGTACCATCTGATCTATTAAAGTGTCTGTCATTTACTAAGCCAGTGGGATGTTTATTTGCCTTTACATTGAGTTATATATCTTATCGAATCCTTGAACCATCTTTCAACCATTTTCTTAAACCTAATCAGAAAACCCTTTATAAAAATACCATTGCAATAACTTGATGATGCCCTAGCTTGCCCTCTCATAGTCAAGTGCAACTTTAGGGACTAACATCTTTTGGCGTCATTGTCGGGGATGGAGGAACGAAGTATGTATCCTTGGGAGAATGACAACGATCAATTCTAGCTCTTGATGGTGAACAGGAGTTGGACACTTTTTCTGACTGTATCTTTCACCTAGCAACTCCATGAAGGAAGAATCCATTGGAAACTCCATAGATCCAAGATATCGAAGGCTATGGAAGTTATTTTTGCACGGAGGTTTGCACCATTTAATTTCTCTAATATTGTTGGTTTCCCTAATGATGTTCCCACTATAGATATATGGGGAGATTGCCTTCCATGGTTCAGAGGAGATGATCACGATCATCCTGCACAACACTTGATTGATTTTCATCAATACATGGACCAGCTTGATATTCAGCATGAAGATGTATCACTGAAAATGTTTAGGTACTCCTTGGAAGGACAGGCAAGACAATGGTACCGATCTCTTCTTGTTTCCAGTATTTCATCATTAAAGGATTTCCATGCTTCTTTTCATTCATATTGTAAGAGGATTTATCCTTCCGAGTTCCTCTTGAATAATTGTTGTGAGCAATTTAAATCTCTTAGAAAAAAAATTCAAGAGGGATTTAGTAATGAGATCAGTGAAGAAATTTTGGAATGTTCTCATAATGCTCTTAACAGTTTTGATGGCTATTTGAATGGGTCTCTTCATGAAGGATTTGTTGCTAGAAATATTTGTGAAGGCCAATATTTTAGTAAAGAAATTATTGAAGATTATATTGATGGTAAAAAAAAAAAATGATCATTGTCAAATGAAATCAATCAAAAGTCTCCATCCTATCATGATGAAGAAGATTTGATCATTCATGAAATTTTCTCTCATTCTTCTTTTCAAGGAGAAGTTTTTCAAGATGTTGTTGATGATAGTGTCATGGATAGTATGACAACAAATTTATTGGATTTTCATTATGAAATTTTTGTTCCAAAAGACTAGGTTATCCATTTGTGTTCTTTCTTTGAAGAGAATAATGAAACAAAATTTTGTGAATTTCAAAATTTAGAAATGTTTTATAGGTATATGATGAATATGAAAATGGAGAGGAGAAAAATTTCACATCAACATTCATTGACCTATGCAACAGTGAGCCTGTTTTTTATGAGTATGAATCTGATGTTGGAAAAATAGATGAAGGAAATCAACATATCCAAGATGTTGTTGTTCACTGTCATAAAACAAGTGATGTTCATGTGTTGTTTCAAGGAAATTAAGTGGATTATGGTCTCACAAATACAGTAGAAATTGCAGGGGAACAATGTGTATTTTTTCATCAGTTGGAATTTTGTCATATTATATATGATCCAGTAGTCGTCTACATGGAGTCAGTGTTTCCATAGGTTCACAATTTTGCAGTATTTGGAATTAAAGCAAATTGCAGCTGTAAGTATGGGCTGCCCATTCATTTTTACTAAAAACATCTCAGTTTTTCTACATTTTCTTAGTTACTTGCAAGGAAGAAGACCATTTTGTCAGTCAAATACTTTCGTGGCTACATTGGAAGTTTGATGTGACATGTTTAAGGAACTGATTGGTTATTTGTGTAGGATTTGTACATAAATAAGATTTATTGTTTAGCATGTTGGTTTCAGTTTGAAGATCAATTTACAGTATGAGAGTAGTGTCAAGTTTTCAGTATGCAAGAATAAGGACTCCATAGCCCAATGGAAATACTAATTGCAGTTTAGTGGTTGTTATTTTTGGATTGCAAACAAAGGAATGGTTGGACAAGGAAATAATTACAGTAAAATTTGATGATGATGAGGGATGTGAAGGCATTGGTCAACAAGTTCTTAAATTTTCATCATGAAACTTTATCCCCAGGAGGAGCCAATGTTAGTCCTTAACCTTGTTTTTGACTGATTGGGTGTCCTTAATCCATGTTCTACCCATTTTTCATGATTTTTGTTAAACTTTGTTTTTTCCCTTCTTGGCTTGAAAGCTTGTTTTCATTCTTTTATGCACATTTTAAATGTTTTTAAGTTTTTAAAAGTTAGGATATGATATAAAAGGATTTTTATCACATCACTTGTCATTTCCCTCATTTGAATTTTCAAATTTATCAAAGTGGAAAGGGCGCTACAAGAATAGCGTTATTCTTGCAGCGCCAAGAGTAATGATAGTTCTGCATGCACCACCTTTCCGAGATCGTGTTTTAATGTCTGAAATCATTGCTAGATGATCTACATATCTCTATATGATCTATATCATGTCGTAATTCTCATGATGACAGCTAATTCGAGGGATCGGGTTGTACTCGCCACCTTGATATCAAATCACAATGCTCGTTTATTATTCCATATGTATGAAATCATAATCCACCTATTTTTTGTATGTCTATTACTCCATGCATGCTCTACAGGTGAACAGATAACTCTTAGACTTCAACAGTCCTCGAAAGCAAGTGATCAAACCCAAGAAGTTCTCATAACCCTTCCACAGAATTGTATCAATGTCATGGCACACAAAAAGAGTGGGAAGATAACCAGGTTTGAGCCAGAAGGGATAGAATTACTCGAAGTATTTCCTCATATGGCACAAAATTTTAAAGATGCAGGTTGGTTTGACTTCTTCTCGACATTTCAGGGTCATTACGAGCAGATTTATATGATCTTTGCACAAAATTTTGATGCTTTCAAAATTATGGTTTGTAAACTCCTCATGCATGTGACAGAGCATTCCATAGCTAAAGCATGCAAGTTACCAATATATGGGGAAAGATCATGGAAGAAAGAAAATTTTGTTATGGAGTTTGTAAATCAGTTTTTAATTCCAGAAAAGAAAAACCCCAAGTGGAGCCAAGGAATCCCACACAGATGGGTGAGAAAAGAATGGAATATTGCTATGTTGATCATTCATAGGTACATTACCTGCGAAGGAAGATTTTCTTTAGTTCATCTTTATCATATTAGACTGTTAATTCATGTGAATGGTGACTACCCTCTTAATCTACCTTATTTATTATTAAAAATCCTATCTAATATGCCTAAGAGGATTCAGTCACATCCTGCAATAGCAAAGAATAGTCTTTTTCATCAAGGGATGATCAAAACGTTGGTAATATTTTCTTTAAATAAAGTTTAGAGGTCTTGGGACTGGTTAATTCAGTCACTAAAACCTAAACCATAGGAAACTGAGTCTAAAAATCTTAAGGAGAACCTAGAAAAGGTAAAAAGGCCTCTCAAGCCATTGATGTTTTGGTGAAAGAAAACTCCCTTGCATTCAGGATAACTCATGATGGTAAGAGAAAGTTACAGACACATCAAGCAATTGGTGATTTGTCCATGGGTAAACTTAACGAGAAGATCACTACAGGTCGAGGTAAAAAAATTAAAATTGATGAAGAGACTGATGTCCATTTTGATCCAGACATCAAAGAGGAACCTGATTAACCTGAAGATGACACTACAAGCCCAGTCCAAAGTCCATCTAAACAGAACAAACAGTCTACAGGAAAAAGGGTTGCAAAGGGTAACAAACAGAGTAGGAAGAAGGAACTTGTATCTAAATACCCTAGAAGAAATTCTACCAGGGCTGCAAATAAATTCAAGTTGAATTCAAAGGTTATGTTTCATCCTTCTATCAAGAAGGAAAACCTTATTATCATAGAAGATAATTCAAAAGATACTAATAAAGAGGTTAAAAAACAGACCATGGCATCTTCTTCACACGGGTCAAAGGAGGAATCTGAGGAACAAAGGAAAAAAACATGAAAAAGGAAAACAAATTGCATAGTGTTCAAGGAGAATTGCAGCTAGGGAAACCATAATATCAGTTTCAGTCATTGAATCTGCACTCAAAGGCACATATGATGATGAGAAAAATGATCCCTTTCCAGAAATAAACCAGTTACGGGATTTTCTAGAAATTGAAAAATCAAAAAGTGTTGAAGGAGAGGGGTTTTGTAGTGGATCATATTCAAAGTATTAAATTAAATTGAGAAATCCCTGAACCTCCATTAACATAAATCTACCTACTCCAGTTGAAGAACACCCAAAGTTTAGGATGGAAATAGAAATAAGAAAGACAAAAATCAAAAACATAAAATACTTTGTTTTTCCTATTTTAGTCTTTATCTTCAAGAGCAGTTTCTGAAACGATGGAGATGAATTCTTTGAAATAAAAAGAGGTTTTTGTTGGGAACGGACCCCTTCACAAAAAAATATCTTGGTTTTTACATAGCTATCACAGTTTAAGAGGTTAGAATATATCTTTGAGGCCTATTTTTCAGAGATTTCACATTAAATGATTTATTGTTTTAGTGACCAATTTTGGGCAAGGTTTCAAAGCAGTTGGAGATGAAGTTTTGGAGAAAAAAAAAAGAGGCTTTTGTTGGAAACGGGATGCTTCACAAAAACCTCTCTCGTATTTTACACAACTATCATCTTTTGGGAGATACAAAGAGATTGTTGGACCCTATTTTTCAGGAATTTACCAAATTTATTTTCCTAAAAAAAATTCATGGACAGTAGTTGACAAGCCATCTCATCAATTAGACTTGGAGATCAGATTTGATCTCCTCCTTGATTATTTGAAAAAAGAAACTAAATATATGTGAGGAGGTTTTCAGATCCATTTATTTTGGATCTTGATAAATATGTATTCTTTCTATATAAACAGGATAGGAGGAGAAGTAAGGGGTCGATTAGTTGGGCATTCAAGGGCTATTTTTGTAAAGACTACATTGTAAGACAAAGAAAATATTTTCATATTGGCACTAAATGGAAAAGGAATTTTGATGGTCAGATCTTCTTTTCATATTATTATTTGTTTATTTTCTTACTTGAATGCATTTATTTTGTTGCAAAGCATATGATTTCTTGATTGTGAGTGACACAGTGAAAATTGTACTGTTTTTGTTCATAATTAAGATTGTTTTCAAGTACATGTTCTTATTTCCTAATGATATTTGGGAATGAGAAATCCATGTGTGAGTTGAAAAATTGGATACTCATCTATCTTCCTTTCTTTATTTACCTTATCATCTTATCTGTTAAAGTGTTTGTCATTTACTAAGCCAGTGGGATGTTTATTTGCCTTTACATTGAGTTATATATCTTATTGAATTCTTGAACCAGCTTTCAACCATTTTCTTAAACTTTTTCAGAAAAACATTTATAAAAATACCATTGCAATAAATTAATGATTCCCTAGCTTCCCTCTCACAGTCAAGTGCAACTTTAGGTACTAACACCTACTCTAGCTTCAACCATAGGTCGTTGGCGGAGGTACATTATCCTATGATTTCTTTGGCAGAACCTGAGAGTCCATTGAAAATGGTCTTGAATGCCACTGTATTATTCTTCTTTGCTTCCTTTTGAGCTACAAATTTTGAATTTTTCTTCAAGGGAATTCATCCAATAACAACAGTATCCCAAAAGCCTACTCCTTTTGACTTCAAATATCCTTTCATTTTTATTCCCCATGCCAAGTAATTTGTCTCATCAAAGAAGGGAATGTCGTCTTTAGAGGGAAATGTGTGTTCATCCATTTGTGTGTCCATGGATATCCTTCAAGCTTGTAAGGCTTATGGTGAAAGCCTACTCTAATACCAATGGTTGGACACACCAACCACACTGAGAAGGGGGGTGAATCATTGTTTGGCTCCTTTTACAACTCTTTCTTCCTTTAGTTAGAAATCACTTCAAACATTATTATTCATTCACAATTAGCTACTTTCATATATCAACATTCATCAAAAATAGAGAACTATAAGCCATCACCATAATGAACACAAAGAACACCGGATATATGTGTAAGATTTTGTATTATGTTGTTACGTGAAGACTACAATCTTCAGGGTTTATCAACACCAACTAAAGAGCACCAACTCCAAGAGAGTTCAAACTCTTAAATACAAGACCCATCTTGCAAATCTTAGCACCAACTGAGATGTGAGGATTCCAACCCTCAAGTACAAGACCCAGCTTGTAGACAGAAAACAATCTATCAAATTTTTTCTACAAGTCTGCAACTTGTATATGTTGCAACACACATATGTACACAAGTTGTCTTCTTGCAACATGTGTATGTACATGACATGTCCTCTTTCAACCTACATACACCCTCAGAAAACTAAGGTTTCTAGTTTTCTGAAACTCTGAAACTTCTATCCCTTCATAGCTTCGTCGCCTCTGTCATGTCAACATGTAACCTGTCATTGTATCCAACTTGTATATGTGCCATATGCATACATCATCATACATATCCCTCAACCAAGTACAAGTAGCTCAAATGTGTGAACTATAAGAACCATATTGCAATTGTACCATATCAGAATTGTACCATACATAAGAGTGTTGCTCACTCAACCAACCAGTCAACATATACCATATCCAGATATCACAACAACCATACCAAGAATGCTTCAGGCATTCACCATAACATATCAAAAGTGATCATTAAAATAAAAATGTAACCATATCAGAACTTCTATAGATGATTTGAACTTGTAGAATGCTGACCTGGGAACTTGCTTTAGACTTCAAGGACCTGGCACCAACATCTACTCAAGTTTTCATGACATTTTCACATGTACGCTACTTCCCCTTCTACAGCTCGCGTATGTATGCACTTTCCTCCACTGTAGCCAGCATATGTATGCACCTTCCTCCACTGCAGCCCACGTACACCTCATAAATTAGGGTTTTTCTCAAATTCTACAACTCTAAAACTTTCTTCGCCAACCCTCCTTTGTTGCCTCAGGCTTGTGTAACTTTAAATGTATCAATGAGTACCTACATTAAACCTTTCACAAAATAATATATATTCAATTTTCTCAAAATTAATTCTCATAAGAGACCCTTGCTCTCTTATTTATACTCTCCAAGTAGCTTCCTCTAGAGGTTATCTTCTAATTGTTTTACCCAACTTCCTTCTTTTAGGTCTAACCCACTTCTAACTACCTTGTCCAATTACAACCACTTTATCCACAAATAGTAAATTCACCACTTCTAGTTTCAACTAATTTATTTTTAATTATTTTCTTTTTTCAATAACTTAACTCATAATTAACTCCTAGTTACAACCACTTTGACTAGTAAACTTCTTCTAGGAGCTTCTAGAATAATTTGACTTCTTTGACCTTCTAGGGGATTCTAGACAACTCATGAGGGTTCTCCAACTTTACTGAGCTATATATTCTCAACCGTGAGGAACTACATGACGTACCACATATCACCGAAAACAGCACGACATGTATTATCCATCTACAATAGTCTCACCTGCAAATTCATTGATTTTCATTACATCATTCCTCAACCAAACTTGGGTTCCTTACCCATACCTCTGGAGCTACTAGAATTTGCTATCAAACATACGCAAGAGTTGACATCAATATATAAGGGTTGAAATCAATCTACAATATCAATCTCCAAGGGTTGACATCAATGACAACCAACTATCCAACTTTCCATCAATCTGAACCAATTGTCTGACAAGGGAAGAGAAAGAGAGAGAGGGAGGAGGGAGGGAGCAATATTGAAGGAGGGAGAGGGGGAGGGAGAGAAGGGGAGATATCGAACAAAAGTGAGATAGGGGTTTAGGGAGTGGTGGGAGAGAAGGGTATATTCATGGGAGAGAGAATGTAG
>ML822185.1:54040-72641 GCA_009831015.1 Picea engelmannii | reverse complement strand
AAATAAATAAAAGGATCTTATATAATATTAATTTCATATCTAATTACAATAAATATTTTATAATTATTATTGTGTATATGAAAATATTTATAAACAAATTAATTAAAAATATACATATGAGAAAATTCATATTAATGTTTAATCTTAGAAATCAAAGTCAAAACTATTCATATAAGATTTTTTTAATTAAAAATTAAAAAAAAAAACAGTTTACAAGTAATATATCTATTATACCTTTCTAACAAAATGTTCATTACTAATTGTTTGATCTTAGAAATTAATGTCAAAACTATTCTATCCCAAGGCCCTCCATGAATCTAGACACAACCATTCTAGCACAACTCCTTGTGGCTCCCCTATCTTCATTATTCCCAAGAAAAAGCAACAAGAATGGTGTTTGGTCACATAAGATAGGTCTCTCGAAAAAATCACAGTAAAAAACCATTGTCCTCTATCCCAAATTGATAATCTACTAGATTACCTATAGGGTGTGAAATATTTCACTAAACTTGATCTAACATCTAACTATCACCAGGTTCGCATAACACCAATGACACATGGAAACTGCCTTTCGAGACAATGTTCGGATTATGTGAATTATTAGTGATGCTCTTCGGTATCGGTAACACTCATGCTAAATTCATGAGATTTATTGATGATATCTTTCATTTGCAATTCCCTCCTTTGTCATTAGGTATTTGGATCAGATTTTGATTTTCAATAGGACATGGGAAGAGAACCTCCAGCATGTGTGCATTTCCTTTGAACCTCATCACACTCACAAACCACATATCAAGCATAAGAATTAACTTTTTGGGAAGATAGTTGTACACTATCTAGACTTTCTCACCTATCAAGATGACATGCGTCTGAATCCCATTAAAGTCCAAGCCATTGTAATGTGAACATCACCTACTTCTGTGTCATCACTTGATAGTTTTATACGCAGTTTGAATTTTTACAATCATCTTTCCCACACTTCTGTCATGCCATTTACATCGACGATCACACCAACATACATACACATGGTCTCCCATAACTAAAGACAATTTATAAAAGTTGAAGTCAATGTTCTTCTTGGACCCAATACTTCACCTTCCATATCGACAAGAACCCTTTGAAATTTGATCTACCCATGAAGGTGATCTACAAGAGAAGGTGACCACACAAGCCATAGTCTGGCTTTTGACCAAAAACGCCTCATGGGCGCAAATCAAAATAAGGGTGCACCATTGGTTTGGGTGACCAAGCAATGGAGATCCAAAGTTGGGATGATCATAGAGTGTCCAAGGGGATTTGGCTATCTTAGTGTGACCCCCGGGGATCAGCGGGAGAAGCTCAGTGCAGCCATAGAAGAGGGCAGACTCACTTTATCCTGAGAAAGGAAAAACCAGCAAGGGCACAAAACCCCAGGTTGGTGCGCCCTCCTTTCTACCTCAAAAACTTGCAGGAAAACAATGTGCTCCCTGAGAGATTGACTAGCTAATAGATTAAGATTGATCTCACAGATGGAAGCATGGAAAATAGAGTCACCAGGATGTAGCCATGAAGGAAGTCGCATTGGTTAACCCTCAGAAACCCCCCCCAAAAAGATTACAGTAAACGTAAAATGTAAACTCGGAAATAAAATCAAATGAGACACATAGCTTCAGGAAAAGGATGAGAATGCTTTATTTGAGTCCCAGTTCACCTTATATACTGAGGGAACCATTTATTTACATATGCTTAATTAAATAATATCAAAAGGTGAAAATGGGTTGCGCCTAGGTGATTGACTTGTGCACCCCAGGTGGGCGTTCCCCCAGTTGGCCTCCTTGGCTCAATTCATCCATGTTTAGATCTAGAAGTATCTCGTCTTCCATGAGAAGGTGAGGAAACTTGTTGTGCAATACTTCGGTTGCGATCCATTTTGCCTGAGCTAGAGTTTGGCCTTGGCGGGCTACTAGATAGGAAGTGTATGTTTGGTGCCTTGTAGAGCGAGTCTGGGTGTCCAGTAGAGTGTCTTTGGCCAATGGGAGTTGGAAATCCAGAATTTTGTCTACTCGATGAGTGATGGTGACTGATTATTCCAAGAGGGAAGGCTAGAAAAACTTTTAAGTGATTTACATTAATGAAATTGTGGATTCCCAGTTGTGGTGGCAGATCTAACCTATAAGCATTTTCTCCAATCTTGTAGAGGATGGTATATGGACCATATATTATTGGCAGAAGCTTGTGATGGTGGCCTTTGAAGTGCTTCTTATCCAAGTGTAACCAGACTTGATCCTTCGGTTGAAAGAACATGAAGGTCCTTTGTTTGTCATGGCGTTGCTTGGCATTCTCTTGACCTACTTTAAGCGCTTTTGTTACTGCAATGTGGCATTGTGAAATTTGTAGGAGAAATCGTTGTGCCAAGAGTTGTTCCTGTTGTTGATGGAAGGTACCTTGAGGAGCCCAAGTGAGTGGGAGCTCGGTTGGAGATGCTGGTTGGAAGCCCAAGCATACTTCAAAAGGTGAAAAGCCTGTAGAAGAATGTGTTTCCTTGTTGTAGCTATGTTCTAGAATGTGAAAGTAGTTGTCCCATTGTTTGCCACGCCCAAAGTGAGTTCAGAGAGAATGAACCAAGACTCAGTTGATAACCTCTATTTGTCCATCCATTTGATGATGGAATGTAGTAGAAAACTTGAGGTGGCACCCCAATAGCTCCCATATTGTCTTCCAAAATGTGTTGAGGAAGCGAGAAACTCTGTCTGATATGATAGTGCTTGGGAGGCCAAAATGGGGCCAAACATGTCGGAAGTAGAGTTTTGTTGTTTGCACCGTTGTAGTAGTCTTTGTGTATGGTATAAAAAGTGCCATTTTGTTGAAGCCGCATACCACTACCAGATTGCATCATGTTGCTTTTGGGTTGTTGGAAGTCCACTGAGGAAGTTTATCTGAGTGTGAGGGTGATTTTGTCTCTTTGAGAATGCAGGCTACCCAAAAAAGAGAGTTAGAGAATGCAAGCTACACAAAAACTTACTCATTGTATTAGCTTTTCCAATGCCTTCTTAAACCTAGAATACCAAAACTACAAATGGTAACATGTCACTTTTATTCTTATGATATTCCCTGCATGATGAGATTCGCAAGGGAAAATCCCAAATACTGATTATTAAATAACAAAAGTAGACATCGCCATTCTTACTTAGCCTAGTGAATGCTTTATTGCAAGAGGATTGATTGACGCTGACAAAAAATAACATAGTATCATTCTACTTTACTTCTTGCTTGCTACAGACGACTAGAACTTGTTGTGAGCCTTCTAAGGAAGGTTGACATCCTTTCTTATTGGTCCAATTCCTCCCTATTTATATCTAGAAGTGTCCCTACTTCCGCCACCCACCAAGGGAACTGACGTTGCACTGTCTCGAATGTCATCCACGTGTCCTATCTCTGGAGTTTGGCATTGTTTTCCAACCATATATGAAACATGATGGTGCCTTGCATGATCCAGTGTTACTAACAAGGATGTTACAATTGGAATGTGTTCCTGTGATAAATTATGAACACCACTATGACCAACCTGTTGTTGTCGTTGTTGATGTGTTGAGCCCGAGGTAGTTAAAATAAGAGGTATCTTTGTGGGAGTTCTATACTGAAATCCAAGACAAACCTTGAAAGGTAAGAGGTATGTGGAAGAGGGGGCGGATCTATTGTAAGGATGCCACTTCTATAAATCCAGCATTAGGAAGTGGAATTCTTTGGCGTAGTGGTGGTTAATAAATTTGGTAGAGGGAAGGGTCTCGGAGTGGTAAGTCATCGGGCGACCTCCATGTTTATGTATCACTCCAAGGGAAAATAGAGAGGTAAGATGGGGTAAAGTATAACGATGTTTAATTGTTGGTTGGGTGGGAGAATGGGATGCGGTAACTAGAAGATGTGTGATAGTGTCTTGTGGAACCGAGAGAGATGATGGAGTCTTGGGTGATGATGTGGCATGCATGAGATCGATGGGTGTAGCCTGGGCTTGAGAGGGTGGGGGCCTTGAGGGAAACTGTGAGGTTTTGAAAAATTCCGAGAGTAGAGGGATTACTGTGGGAGGTGTCAGATTAGTGAGGATCTCGAGGTGCACATGGTGGGTCAAACACAGAGAGATATTGAGGGTATTGATAACATGGTGCGCAGAGGTGGTAGCAGTTCGTGGCTTTGGTGAAGTGATGGGCGATGAAGTAAGTACATAGGTGTGCCCAGCCTGTTTAAGATGGTATTGATGAGTCTTGGCATGATACATTGATTGTTGGTCTTGTTGGTAAGGAAGACCGAGAAGGAGGTCAACACAATCTAATGGTGACACATCGCAGAGCATTGTGTCATGAAAGGGACCAATGGCGAAGGTGATGGCGCAACATCTAGAAATAGTAATGTGAGGACCATTCTTCTGGACCCAACCAAGTTTATATGGATCGGGGTGTGGGGTGGTCGGGAATTGCAGATGTTGGACTAAATGTTGCAATATCAAATTTCTTTGACTGTCGTTGTCCAAGATGAGAGTGGCGAGTTCATATTTACTTTAGTAGTTGTGAGTGAAGAGGGGAACGTTATGGCGAGCAGGTTCTGGCGTAGTCATGAAAATCAGGGATGGGTCTAATTCAATGGAGTTAGTGAGAGAGATGACTTATGGTTTCTCGGGAAACTCAATGGGTGTGGTCTCTGCAAACAAGGTCTGATGGGGGTGGATATTTTTAATGGCTCAACAGTCAACAGAGTTATGGGAGTTGGTCTTGTGAAAATTACACCAAATTGCATTTTTGGTCATCGACGAGGAAAAAGGATAAGGTTGAGAATGAGAAGGGGATGGGTTATCACCCTGAGTTTTATTAGGCGGATATCGAATGTGAGGAGCCACCTTTCTTTCGATGGCCAGGGCCCGTAAGAAAGCCTTGTCCAGAGAAGCACTGTCAAAAAGATCTACCTCCCACTAGAGAGGTAACAATAAACTAGAATTGAACTTAATTATTAATACCTAATCTAGTTCTCTGATATGGAATTGGATGTGTAGCTTGCAGAAGATGTCGATGTAGCCTTGCACCGACTGATTAGAAATTTGCCGAAGTTGTAACCATTTTGCGAGCAAATTGTGAAGGTAGCATGTAGGATAGAAGTGTTCACTCAAAGCTTGATAGAACGTCTCCCATGAATTAATGCAGCCAGTTGTCGGGGACAGAGTGCTGATCTCGACAAGCAAAGCAATTTTGCGCTGGTCAAGTGTGTGTCCCACCTAGTTTGGGCGATTCCCTCGAGTTGGAGACTAGCTATTTGTAATTTGGTAGCCTCCTCCATCTCAGGCGAGGTTTTGAAATATGTGGAGTGACTTCGAATCCATGAATCCACGGTCTCGCCATTCATCTGACCAGCAAACTTGGGTAATTGAAAATGGCTATCCAGCTACATGTTTGCTAGAGGTCTTTGTTGTTTAAGACGAATGAATTCCTGAAGAGCCAGTGCCAAATCGCCCACTGGCCGTGATGTTTCTACATGAGATTCCTCACTGGATGCTTCACGTCGAGGCGACATTGGTGGTAGTCTGGAGTGGACCTTAAGGAGGGTGTGAAAGAATCCGGAGAATGGTGAAATGCTTGCTCTAAGCAGAAGCGTGAGACTAAGTATGAAAACCCAATGGATCTGGCTTGAGGGAGAATGTTAGGCAAATACATCACGAGTCAGCTGCACAACAATGCGTGCTGGAGTGGTCAAGACAAAAAAGGAGAGCCGTCTGGTTTGCTCTTTTGATCTGCGTGGAGGGCGACTATTGGAGAAGATGGGCACGTTCCAGAACTGAGATAGAGGTCTGGGCGCTTTTTTGTGAAGTAAAGAAGACCACACACGCAGGGAATCTTCCTTCTGTTCAGCGTAGGCTCTATTCTCCTCTGTTGTATGCTGCCAAACATTTTTCTGGAGGGCACTCAAAGGATGACGTGCAGAGGTTTCCCTTAGCACGTTGTCTTCACGATTTTCCAAAAACGGAAATAAGAACACGGCCCTCACGTTTTTTTTTTCTCTCAGCGTAAAACAATTTGAACGTGGTGGATGAAGTTTTTGGTCCCACGGACCGAACATGCTCTGATACCAATTGATCTGCGTGTGAGGGCGATTTTATCTCTTTGAGAATGCAGGCTACCCAGAACAGAGAGTTAGAGAACGCAGCTACACAAAAACTTCCTCATTGTATTAGCTTTTCCAATGTCTTCTTAAACCCAGAATACCAAAACTACAAATGGTAACATGTCGCTTTTATTCTTATGATATTCCCTGCATGATCAGATTCGCAAGGGAAAATCCCGCATACTAATTATTAAATAACAAAAGTAGACATTGCCATTCTTACTTAGCCTAGCAGATGCTTTATTACAAGAGGATTGATTGACGCTTACAAAAACTAACATAGTATCATTCTACTTTTCTTCTTGTTTGCTGCGGACGACTCGAACTTGCTGTGTGCCTTCTAAGGAAGGTTGACTTACTTCCTTATTGGTCCAGAAGTCCATTGAGATTGACTCCCAAGTTCGAGAAGGAAGAGGCAGTGGTTGATAATTGTATTGTGAGCATAATGCATAGGCTCTAATAAATTTTTGAACCTGAGGTTGCATGGAAGGCCAATGGAAATGGTGTTGCAGATGCTGGATGGTCTTTGTGATACCAAAGTGACCCCCATAGGTTGAATCATGCGCCTCCCTCATGAGCAAGAGGCGGTCTTCTGAGTGTGGAACGCATAACAAATTCAACTTAGAGAGCCACACATCCTTAATAGTGTAGTCTAGGAAGGGGGTGTGATTGATCACTGTGGGACTTTGCAAGGCCCCCCAAATCTCTCGAAAGTCGGGGTCAATAGCATATTGATTTTTCCATATGTCATAGTTAGCACAACACACTTCTAGAATTGAAAGAACTAGAGTGGGAGGTCGGCTTAGCAAATCAACCATCTTATTAGAAGTGCATTTCTTATATCTGATGACTAAGTGAAATTGCTCAATATAGGAGGCCCATTCAAGGTGCCTTTGTTCCTGAATCTTTGATTGAGAGTTGATGAAAATCAAAGGGTGGTGGTCTGTATGCAGAATTGTTTCTTTGCCCAGCAAATAATGCCTCCATTGCTTGAGTGCTTGAACCAGACAGTAAAATTCCTTGTCATAGGTGTTATACGTTTTCTTTGCCTCGGACAGGGTTTCAGAGTGGCAAGCAATGGGGTGTCCTCCCTTTTTAAGTACAACACCAATAGCATATTTTGAGGCATCATACTCAATATCAAAGGGTTGGGAGAGGTCTGATAGGTGTAATACAGGGGATGAAAAGAGCTCATCTTTGAGCTAAGCAATGTGATTAGTTTCTTCTTTAGTCCAGATGAATGTAGAAGAAGTATTTGAGAGTTGATGCAAAGGACGAGCAAGATGTGAAAAAGAGGGAATGAACTTACGATAGAAATTGATGCCACCCAGAAATATTTTGAGCTCCTTAGCTAAAGAAGGTAGGGGGCATTGCTTCAATGCTTGGATGCGGGTTGGATTTGGTTGAATACCCTCTAAGCTGACCACAAAGCCGAGATAAGGAACTGAAGTCTGACCAAAATATGACTTCTTTGAATTGACTTGTAACTTGTGTTCCTGGAGAATTTGGAGAACTTGTCGGACATTTTGCATGTGAGTGTCCCATGTCCAGCTGAAGATGAGAATGCCATCTACGTAGATGACCACAAACCAACCCAAATGTGCCTTGAAGATGTTATTAATAAGCCTCATGAAAGTGGTTGTGGCATTGGTGAGGCCAAAAGGCATCACTTTCCACTCAAAAAGACCAAATTTGGTCTTGAACGTTATTTTCCAAACATCATCTGGGTTCATTCATACCTGATGGTAGCCGGATGTCAAATCCAATTTAGTAAACCACTTAGCTCCTTAGAGAGTGTCGAGTAGCTCCTCAATCCAGGGCAGGGGGTACGGTTTTTTATAGTAGCTTTGTTCAAGGCTCGGTAATCAGTGACAAGGCACATTTATGAAGTATCTCTTTTGGGAATGACAAATGCAGCAAAAGCACAAGGAGAATATGATGGTTGGATGTGGCCAGAGTTGATGAGTTCGGCCAATTGTCTTTTCATTTCCTATGTTTCTGTTGGGGCCAACTAGTAAGTGGGGGCGTTAGGTAAAGAAGATCCAAGGATGAGATGAATGGAATGGTCAATGTGTCTGGAGGGAGGTAGTCCCTCCGGAGGTTGAAATACCTCTGCAAACTATTAGAGGAGTGGATTCATTGTTTCAGGAATAGGGTGAGTGGTATTGTTTGGTGTTACTGGGCACACCAAATAGAGATAGACACATTGGTTTAAATTTACATGCAGGATTTGTTCTTTGGTAGTAGGGGGTTTGGGTGTTGCTGCAATTAAGATATAAGTGTGGCCTTCTTTGTTAATTTTGTATTGGCAACATTTGTCCATATAGATCGCATTTCTTTGGGTTTGGTATGGGATACCTAGCAGCAAATCCGAACAATCCAAGGGGGAGACATCACAGAGGACAGTATCCTTGAATTGGCCTATGGAAAAAGTGACCAGACAACGCTTAGAAATTAAGAGGTGAGGGACATCCTTCTCGACCCATCTGGGTTGATAGGGTTATGAATGTGGAGTAGTAACCAGATTAAGGTGGCTGACAAGGTCTTGAGACACCAAATTATTATGGCTTCCATTGTCCATAATCAATAAAGCCAAGGAGTTTTTAATTTGGCAATTATGAGTGATGAGGGGTTGAGTGGATGAGTTTGAATCTTCATGGGCCATGATAATCATTGAGGGATCCACTCCTATGGGATTGTCCAAAGGAACTTCTTTGGTATCTTCCACTTGGGAGGGCGCAATGAGCTCAGTCAGTAGTTTTTTGTTGGTATTTATATTTCAGAGGATTCGACAATCTGATGAATTGTGTGAAGTAGTCTTGTGGAATGAGCATCAAGGTGTCCTTGTATTTGTATTGGGTGTAGGGTTTTGAGCCTGAGGAGGTGGAAAGATGGATGAAATATTGGAGATGGATGGTTGAGAGGCAGAGGGGTTGGTGTAGGGGAGGGACTGAGGAGTACGACCTCTAGGAGCGACTTTCCTTTATATAGCCAAAGATCTTTTAAATTTTTTGTCTAAAGTTGGATTTTCAAACAACTCTACTTCTTGATGGACCTGAATTAATAAACCATCAACAAACTTAATATGAGTACCTCTTCCGGATATTGAATATGAAGTAAGAGGCGCATCTTGCAGAAGAATTCTATGTAGCCTTTCACTCCTTGTAAAGGGATTTGTTAGAGTTGGTGCCATTTGATCCACAATGATTTCACATACCTGGGTGGGTAAAAGCAGTTTCTCAAAGATTTGGAAAGTCGAGCCCAAGTTCTGATGGGTTTGAAAGTAGAGGATTCTGGAGCATCCCCAATCTCTATCACAAATGTGGTCTTCTCTTGCTCTGTATCCCACCAAGTTTGTGCAAGTCCTTCTAATTGCAAGGCTGCAATCTGGAGATTTCTCTCCTCGGTAAGTCCTGGACATGTATTGAAATAGGTGGAGAGGCTACGGATCCAAGAATCCACAACTTCTCCATTGGTTTGACCAGCAAATTTGGGTTGTTGGATTTGAGTGTCCAATTGGAAGGGGTCTGGATTATTTTGTTATTACATTCTAAACAACTCATTGAGGATGGAGGCAAGATATTGGATGAGATTTAAAGTGTTGGAATCTGAGTCTACCTCCAAGGGATCTTTTCATGGAGGAATTTTGAGGCCAATTGAAGATCAAGGCACACCTAGTTTTCAATACTGAAAAATGGGTTAGGCTCTATTTTGGGAACAAAGGACGCAAAACCCTAAAGCAACATAGTTGAACTGGTCTAGAGGGAGAGATCTGTATTGTTTTAGATCTATGGAAATCCTCTCTGTTTCAATGGAGATCTGGGTGCCCTTGGGGCTATGAGATATGTTGAGATTATTGCATGAATATGTAAACCCTGGAATTGGCAAAATCTGGACTATTTCATGAAACCCCCCCAAAAGAAAAAATTGGCTCAATATTTAGATCGAAAGATTTTCCATGGATATTGAGGCTCTGATACCAATTGATCTACCCAAGAAGGTGATCTACAAGAGAAGGTGACCAGAAAATCCATAGTCCGACTTCTGACCAAAAACTCCTCAGGGGCGCAAATCGAAACATGGGTGCACCATTGGTTTGGGTAAGAAAGAAATGGAGATCCAAAGCTGGAATGATCTGAGAGTGGCCAAGGGGGTGTGGCTATATCAGTGTGATCCCCGGGGATCAGTGGGAGAATATCAGTGCAACCATAGAAGAGGGAACGCTAACTTCATCCCGACAAAGGAAAAACCAGCAAGGGCACAAAACCCCAGGTTGGTGCGCCCTCCTTTCTGCCTCAGAAACTTGCAGGAAAACGATTTGCTCCCTGAGAGATTGGCTAGATAATAGAGTAATATTTCTCTCAGAGGTGGAAGCATGGAAAATAGAGTCACCAAGATGTAGCCATGAAGGAAGGCACTGGTTAACCCTGAGAAACCCCAAAAACCAAAATTGCAGTAAACATAAAATGTAAACTCAGAAATAAAATCAAATGAGACACATAGCTTTAGGAAAAAGATGAGAATGCTTAATCTGAGTCATGGTTCACATTATATACTGAGGGAGACATTTATTTACATATGCTTAATTAAATAACATCAAAAGGTGAAAATGGGTTGCACCTAGGTGATTGACTTGTGTGCCTCAGGTGGGCATTCCCCTAGTTGGCCTCCTTGGCCCGAGATTGAATCCAATTCTTCACATTATGTTATAGGAGTTGTAATTAAATAGGGAGGACACCTCGTAGTATATAATTTAGAGACATTAACATATTGAAAGATGAATCATGGTGGCCTACGACAAGCTTTATTTACCTAGTACACACATTAAAGCAATGGTGTCATTACATTTAGGGGAAGTTACACACAAATCAATCCATTAATATTTCTAAATTTGCAATCTAAGATATAGTTTGCAACATTTCCACTATAATACTAAATTTAATTTATGCATAATGTAGCTAATAAAAGTTGGTATGGCCAAGTCACATAATGTATGATTCATATTTATAATGTTTGTAATAAATAAAATGTGATGTTAGGTGCTAGGGGACATGGACAAAGATGGGAGTTGATTTTTAGACAAGAGATTGGAGCGTCTAGGAGGGGTCCAAGGGTGGAATTATTTATGGGTATTAATCCAATCTCACATTCTTGAATTTTATTATCATTGGGAACAAACTTCTATTACGTGTTTGAGTGTATGAGATCCCATTCATTGATTACGTGTAAGAGGATAAATGTGAGATCTCATATCTCATAGTTATTGGAAGCATCAGGATGAAGTACAAACATTGGGCAGTGTGATATTCATCTTGCTTGGGGAAAAGAGAGGAAATTTGTATAGCGAGAATATATAGTTTTTGAGAGTAATGTTTTTTCATGAGCAAGGGAGACAATAGGAAAACAAGAGCTCTAGAGTTGGAACAACAATGGAGGGTGAACTCTGGAATTTTTTTGTAGCTATTGAACACTAAAGAAGAAAGTTCTTAGGATTTTAGAAGAACCGGGTTATCAAGCGTGAAGAATGACTCATTTGTGAGTTTCATAGTAACAAGAAGTTATTGTTGTTGTTTTACTAGTAGTTTTTCCTAACAGTGAGTTCTCTTGAATTCCTAGTAGTGACATTCTTGGTCACTTGTGCTAGAGAACCAGATAAATGAATGGGACGCCCAATGAATTGACATCAGTGAAGGGGTACATTTCTTGGGTTGGGTAGGACAAGAAGAAGAGAGTTGCGGGAAACTGGGATAGCTCGAGGAGAGTACCAATCATTTGTGGGATATATGGGTCATGAGTGGGATATGAGAGAAACCATATTTCGTGGATTCCTAGCCCCATTTTAGGGATGGATTGTTGTTTAAATATAGAACAACAATTCTATGATTGCATGGAACGTTCATCCCAAGAAAGTGGTTGCACAACCATTATGAAAAGATAAGTGTTTATCTATGTTTTATGCTTTTTTATGAGCTAAATTGTTGTTTTTTAACTATGTGTGTGTGAATAGATTATATGTTGTTGTGTATGGAATTAATTGTCTGGACTCATGTTTATTTTAGCATGTTCTAGCATTTAAATTAATTATACCAAAATGGTTAAATTTGTATGTGTATTCCTATAGATGGCATGTTAAAGGATTAGTTAGTACAAAATTTCATTTTTTTGTGAATTTCTATAAGTAATGGGCCTCAAATGGACTCGAGTATGTTACATATAGGTATCCGAGCTCAATTTTCAACACTGAGATTATATGGGTCAAGAGAAAATGAAAATTGAGAAAATTCATAGTTGCAGATTTCATTCTATGACAAATTTGAGGAAAAATGGTGAACCTCAGTGAAATTCCCAAATTTATTGGTAGATTCGAGTTCAATTACTTCAGAACCATCAAAGGGAGTATTTGTGGCATCAATATGTAGGTTGTATAATTAAAATCCATCCCATATATTTGAATTATGTGTTTTCATGGTGATTATGAAGTTTAAGTGAAGGGTGAGTACATAGTTTATGGACATAAAAAAATGGAAACGATGTTAGCACGAATGTGATCACACAGGAATGTGTGTGTTTTCCTGATGTGATAGGATTTAAAACCCCCAATCTCCAACAATGATGCCACATAGGTTCATTGGTAGGAACACGTGTGCGTTCCTAAGAGGAATGTGCATGCATTCCTGTCGGGCCCAATAAAAGGGCTTGTAATGCAATTTTTTGTCAAATTGATCACCACACCTTGAATTTCAGGATAAATTGAGTGAATTGAAGGGAGGCATTTTTTGAACCAATATTCCAAAATATACTAACACCATCTCAATGGTAAGACGTGTATTTATTTATGTTTAATTTCTTGTTTTTTTAATTTCTGAAACTATTTAACTATAACAGAATAATTGATATGGAATCTGTACACAAAAATAACCTGACACAACCATATGAAGGGACAGAAAACTCCAACCCGCAACCAACAAACATAAACACAAAAATTAATGAGGGGTTGATGTATTTGAGATGAATTGTACGAGACTTAGGAAGTAAAAGATATCCTAGATGATTTTCATTGGACAAGTCATTGGATGCCATTATATGGTCCATTGCAAGTGCCCAATGGTAATTAACCAATTTTTATGAATACAGGGGTACAATGTTTGATTATTACAAGATTGGAATGAATAAAAACCAAGTGAGAGACATGAACATTACAAAACAAGATTTGATGTTAATGTTTATTGATCATATAATCATACTACCACCATGAGTCAACAAGAGACGTATTTCTATGGATTGGTGCATCCAACAACAGTTTAAGGATAATTAGGCGGATAGATTGGTCATGGTTTTCGACTAACCTCCATGCAATAATAGGGTGTTTCCTCTATATTTTGTGAGGAAATTATGGGAAAATTTTATTTTGGGTCATCATGTCAACTACTCTAACAATGGTGAATTATAGTGGGTGGGAATTGGATATGCACAAGATAGAGAGAATGTTATGTGTGATTGTATCCTAGGTCCTTGTCTTCTTTGGTGAAGGTTGAACTCCCATGCTCATCATAATCCCATCACAAAAGGCATCCAATAGACACATTTATCTATATCAATGTTGACTTGGATCCTGGTGAAGCATGGGAGTTTTGTAGAACTATCTCGTCAAGAGGTGCCTACTAGTGATGTTTGTAGAAGGAATGGACCTTCAACCCCTGCAACAGAGTGTCATTGGGAGAGAGTTGATCCAGATTTTATGAGGAAAACGAAATGACTACAGATTATTAATAGGTGCTTAACACAAAATAACAGAGACACAGTAAAATTGGTTTTATTTTCAATAAGGAAATAAGTTGAAACTGTAAAATGCAATGGAAACAAGCTTGTTGGAATGGTGGCAGCTTATCTCTGAGAAGAGATGTGATGGTTACGCTCATTCGCAAGAAGATGATTAAAATGAGGCTTTGAAGCCCTTTTTACAATAAACAGGAATGTCAAAAACCCTATACATCCAAAAACCTAACCCTAGGAGATGAAGCACCAAAATTCATGTGGTCTCTGTTTGGGTAAGTTAGTACATCAACTTTTCGGGGTCGTAACTTTTGCATATGATCTCCGTTTTAAGCGTATGATAGCCCATCAAGTGCCACATAAGCTCCAAAGCTCAGTGAGTGTGGTTGGGGCTTAATTGCCAAGGCCTTGCCCACTACTTGTACTTCTAATTGGACTTTTGTAGGATATCTTGAACCTCTTGGAAGATGTGCTAGATCCACTCAATGAACCAGGTGGATTTTTCAGCTTCAATTGGAACAGGAGATGAGTCGGTCGAGGTGACCACAAGGGGAAGTGCAACATCTATGGGATCCAATGGTTGGAATCCCAACCCCACCTGAAAGGGGCTATGGCCAGTTGAGATATGTAGGGATCGATTGTATCTATGTTGGAAATAGGGAAGGCGCTCATCCCATGTGCAAGGGTGATTTGAATTATACATGTGAATTACATGCACAATCATTCGATTAACTACCTCGGTTTGGCCATCTGTCTGGGGGTGGAAGGCCGTGGATTTGGTGATCTTGGTGTCCAGTAGTGACAAGAGGCTCGACCAGAATGTGTTGAGAAATCGACTATCCAAATATGAGACAATGGTTTGTGATTTTCCAAAATGTACCCACACTCGTTCAAAGAAGAGCTTGGCAGTGGTCTCTGCTGTGATGCTCTTCTTGTAAGAAACTAGAATCACCATCTTAGAAAAGTGATCAACAACCACATAAACAAAGTAATTTTCCCACTTGGTGGACGAGAGGAATGACATGCAGTCCATTGAGATGGATTCCCATGGCCTATCAAGAGAAGGAATAATCCCACGCAAATTTCACCTTACCACCACCCCTGGTTATTTGGCTAAGGGCCCATGCAATATGGGAGAATCCCAACATGAACCTGCGGTAGAAATTGGCAAGGCCCAAGAAGCTCCAAAGCTCAGTGAGTGTGGTTGGGGCTGGCTAGTCACGGATGACTTATATCTTGGCTAGATCCACATATATGCCATGCTGATCAATTATGTAGCCCAAGTAATAGACGTTATCCATGCCGAAGGAGCATTTTTCCAAGTTGGCATATAGCTTGTGCTACCACAGCATGTGTAGAACCTGTTGAATATGCTGCAAGTGTTTGGCCCAAGTCTTGTTGTAAATGAGAATGTCATCCATATACACCACTACAAATATATTGGTGAATGGTCTCAGGATATTGTCCATCATCCTCATGAAAGTGGTTGGATCATTTGTTAAACCAAAGGGCATGACCAACCATTCAAAAAGGCCTTCCTTTGACTTTAAGGCGGTTTTCCATACATCTGTCTATTCTATCGAGACCTGGTGGTAGCCAGACTTTAGATCAATCTTACTAAAGTATTTGGCCCCCATGAGTTGATCAAGGAGGTCTTCGATTCGGGGAATCGGGTACTGGTTTCTGATTGCGATTTTATTCAGATCCCAGTAATCAATGCAGAGTCGTCAGGTTTCATCTTTCTTCTATACCAACACGATTGGGCTACTACAAGGTGAAGAGTTGGGATGGATGTGCCCCTTGTGGAGAAGTTTTGGGATCTGTCGCTTGATCTCCTCATTCTCTAACAGAGAGTGGTGATAGACTAGCCCATTGGGAAGTGGTGCGTCAGGGGTCAGTTCGATGGGGTGCTTGACCTGGCAGTGCAGAGGTACCCCAGTAGGTGAGGAGAAGATATCTGAGTATTCTTCCATGACCTTATCTACTTGCTTCTATTGTGTGGAGAGTTCACCCGCAGAGACCCTATATGTGGCTGTGATCTTTCTCTTATTCTGAGAGAGAATCACGAAAGAAGACAAACTTTTTCATCTAAGAGATGATCTTCCTACATTGCTTAGCAAAGATCAAGGAAATAGCACTAGGTGGGACTGCCTCGGGTATCCTGTACAATTTTCTGTTCAAAGTAATAATAACATTACGAGGCCTAGACTCATATATAGCATGACGTTTCCATAAGTAAGGTTGGCCCAAAAGAACATCACAAACGTCAAGAGGAGAAACATCACACAATACCTCGCCTTTGAAGGGCTTGATGTTGTACGATACTCGAAACTATTGGCTCACGTGGACATCGCTTCCTTGGTGGAGCCATCCAATGGTGTAGGGTTGTGGGTGCAGTGTTGTTGGCAAGGCCAACCACTTGATGAACTCTGCTAAGATGAGGTTCTTCTGGATACCACTATTCATGATGAAGTGTAGCAAGGTGCCCTTTACCCACATCTGTGAATGGAAGAGGCGTTCTCCTTCTTCTATCTCATCTAGTTCACCAGGCTGGAGCTTGGTGGTAGAAACGGTGTCACTGGGTTCCGTGTCAATGATCCGTCTTCCCCTTTCTGGTTTTGGCTCAGAGTCTGAACCCGCATATGATTTAGAGGCTTTCACTTCATCCACCAATGACTGCTTTGAGCGGCAGTCAATAATGTTATGCCAAGGGCTCTTATGGAGGTCGCACCACTTCCCGGTATCTTTCTTTGTCTTTCTGGTGTCCTTCTTTTCTTGCGGCTTGGACTGATTGTCCTGATACTGTCCGTCTTTTCTCTGTCCTTTGTTTTGTGGGTTAGGGTCACCCTTTCCCATATTTTTTTGTGAGGGGTTCCCAGGCCCAAATTTCCACGTCTTATATTTGAGCTTCTGCTCGATTTTGATTGCATATCGGTAGGCCGCGCCCAAGGATGAGATGTCCAAAAATTCCATTTCAGTCTGGATGTATCTATGCAGAGCACTGTGATACTTGAGCACCATATGTCGCTCTTAATCTTTCATAGCCAGCTTAGTGCACAAGCTATGAAAGATATTCGTAAAATCTGGCACTGCTTGGTCTCTTTATTGCCACAGTGTGGTCCATTTGGTATACAAGTCGTCATAACTTCTGACAAGGTAGTATTGTTCCCTAATAGCATCCCTGAAGGAATCCTAGGTGTCCATGACTGTAAATAATGAGTGTTCCTCTATTTCCTTTTGCTCACAAAAAGTTTCCCACCAATATTTGACATGGGGAATGGCTTTGAATAGCACAAAAGTAATATTTTCTCTATTCGAAAAGTTATGGATAGAAAAATAACCTTCTAGTAGATTCAACCACTTGTCTACAACATATGCATCTATATGACCTTCAAATATAGGAAAAACGAAGTTTATTTTTACTTTGAAGGGGGTGGTGCCTTCGCTCGAAGAAGATGTGTCACCTATTGGTAGTTGCCGAAGGATTTGCGTGAAACTATCCATCATCTCGTTCCTTTGTTGCATGAGGGATTCCTCGATCAATAGTCTGAAGGGATCTCATGTCCCGTCATCTTTCTTTTCTCCTGCCATCAGAGGTCTCTTGGGTGTGCAAGAGAATTTTTCCTAGAGAGAAACAAGCTTGAGACCCAACTCTTTATACTCCGACCTCGTTGGGGACAAGCATTAAGGCGACAAGGAGTAGACCGATCTGATACCACTGATCCAAATTTTATGAGTAGAACGAAATGACTATAGATTATTAACAAGTGCTTAACACAAAATAACAGAGATACAATAAAATTGGTTTTCTATTCAATAAGGAAATAAGTTGAAACTGTAAAATGCAGCAGAAACAAGCTTGCTGGAATGGTGACGACTTATCTTTGAGAAGAGATGTGATGGTTGTGCTCATTCTCAAGAAGATGACTACAATGAGGCTTTGAAGGAATTTTTACAATAAACAAGAATTCCAAAAACCCTATACATCCAAAAACCTAACCCTAGGAGATGAAGCGCCAAAAGTCATGTGGGCCCCGTTTGAGTAAGTTAGTACATCAACTTCCCAAGGTCGTAACTTTTGCATACGATCTCATTTTTAGGCGTATGATAGCTCATTGGAAAGGTATCATCAAGGAGATTAATTTTGGGGGCTCAATCATGCCTTTGGATATCATTTAGAAGCTCGATACCGAAAACCATTCATTTAGGCCCTCAAAATGGCCCCAAAAGTTAAAACTGCTAAAAATAGTAAATTGCTAAAATTGTCAGAAAACTGTTTTGAGCTAGTTGGAAAAGGAGGGTGGCAACTGATATCCACCTATATCAAGAGCACATGTAAAAATTAGTCATTCATGTGAGCCTCATAGATGCTCAAGTTGAGAGAAGACTTATTATGGGCAAATGGAGGTGAGTAGAAACCAATGTTTCATGGAAGAGCTTAGTCTATTAACCATCTCTATGTTATTCATAACATCAAACAAAAACAATTACTAACATCAATAAAAATATCCTTAATCAAATAATTAAATTTCAATTCAAAACACTTGTATTATTATCTTTATAATCGTAATAAATTAAATATGATTCTCTTTAATTATTTGTCATTAATAATTTAGAATGAAAATTCAAGTTAAATATTAGAATTGATATATTTGACTACATATTTATGATACTTGGTGGTGAGAATTTACATGTTTGAATTATA